>JBBPQV010000847.1:0-14772 GCA_038092675.1 Boletus rufocinnamomeus | reverse complement strand
AAGGTCAATGTCGAGGAATTTTCGTTCGGGGCTGCCGAGTGACATGTCCACGGAAACTGCTGCACGCAATGCTAACAATGCGACGACAGGCCATAATGCGACCCGAACAGCGCGCGTGTTGGGCGTGACAGCCAACACCGATACTACGAAGAAGCAAACTACCGGAGGGAGGACATACGATACCACCGTGGTGACGTCGACAGGGATTTTGGTTGGTGGAACACCAAGACGCAGAGAGAGCCCAGGCAAGTACGCGAAGGACATGGTTGAGTCCTTTGTGTAATCTGGATTGCCCTGCAATTTTAAAGGAAGTTCGAAATCAATTAATCATCCAGGGCCATACTTTCTCCGATCTGCTAAACAAGGCCTAGTCAAAAGCTCAAACACCCTTGCATCGCTTTGCTAATCGAATTTTACAGTTCTGGCGGAGTTTAGATCAGACCAAGACCAGTGGTTCGAATTAGCCGATGTACCCAACCATTCCCGACAAGGAGTCCCAGTAGACAGGCTGTGAATTATTTTCCATCCACTGGCACAGAATATCATGGTACCTTGCTCGCTAGAGTGTCTTTGGAGGAGTCTCGACCATCAAGCAAGGACTTGCATAATCCTAGATACTTGCCTAGGAAGCGCGGACTTTCAATTTATGTAAATCGCCACTTTCTACGATCACAGCTGTGTTAGATTCGTCAAACGATAACATTACACACCCATCTTGACTCGCTGGCAGATTGGCAGTGCCATCTGAAGAGTCAGGATTGCACTTAGCGAGGCAAGCTTCCACCTTCTTTGTTACTACATTGGATTGGTTCAGGAACTGTCCTAGTTTTGCAGCGCTTTGCTTATCGATGTACTGCCATACGTGGCGAGCCCATGGAAAAGCGACACGGTCTGACACGGTCTGATGTTATCAGGCCTTCAAGACTCCATGTTTCGTCCTCAGCGATACCAGCACGTGGTGTCGTTCAAATGTATAGTGCTTGCTGTTCGTGTAACTTGTGTCACTCCTTTCCTTGCGCATCAGTATATTTACCTCCAACAGTGGTGCCTTGTCTATCATCCCTCTTTGACCCTGAAAATTTTGCCTGTTCGGGGGGAGGACACTTGTTGACTGTGACGGGCGGGTGCAGTAACGGCTGCAAGGTCTCGCGTTTGTTCCTGTTGACTACATCGACGCATAACCATAGCGACCTCGGTTTTGAGGGACTTTACCCAGAACCGGAACAGCCCTCAGAATATACGACGTCGCAAACCAACCACAACCGAGGCATCGAACCAACCATTCACTTCAGAAATGACAGTCCCCAAGAAAACGATATCGAGGAGCGCCGTCAGTTCATGGAAATTGCTGCAGGCCATATTAATAGACTATACTGCACCAGCCTGAGGTCACACCGCTACAAAGTAAACTGGTGCGAGGAGAAAACATACAAAACGAGAATCGCAACATCGGTACGTGATTGGGAGAAATTAAGGTCGGGTTCCTCGTTTTATCGGGTAGTTGGATGACAGTCTTGTGACCAGCCCGTCTAATCTGACCAGTGAGTTGACTGATCATCATGTTCGAAGAGTCTAGGGCACCATATACGACGATACTAAGGATCCCGATTCCCAAATGGTTTCATTCGAACAGATCGCGTGTAGAATTCGCTCGATAAAATGTGAAGAGGTGATCGAAGTCCATGCCGCATCTCCGTGTCAATGAACACGTTCATCCTATTGTAATGTCTCAGGCAACCGGCAAACGAACATGGTGGATATCGCATGCAATAAGGTATCAAATTCAGTCACCAGGCGTTTCACCAACGTCCGCACCGGCGGCACCAGATCCATTAATGTTGAAGATTCAAACAGCCCAGCTCTCATGAAACCGTCAACCATCATAATCCCACAGGGGAATCCAACCCCACGCCCATACCCACCCGACAGGACCCTGAAACTTCCTTGTTGCCATGTATTTGAATACCTCCCCGAAGATGATGGATGATCCCCGGAGCCATCATCCCGAATTCAACCGGCATTCTCCAGAATTTACTCTTGTTATTACGCGTGAGCATGGCGAAATTGCTGGTGCCACCTGTGTATGGGGATTGGCGGAGTACTATTCACGGAACGAAATTATCTCGCGAGCGGCTTTTTTCGCAATGCCTAGTAAAGGGTACGGGTAGTGGTGGGTGACGAGATGGATTATGAGATATTGTGTCGAAATAGACACTTACCGCCAATTTGTTGTGGGATGTTCGCTCGGTCTTCATGATCAGAGGGACATATCCACGGGGACCGCTCCATGCATCGCTAATAACACGATGACTGGATACAATGCGACTCGGACAACGTACATCTGTGGCGTGACGGCTAACGGCTAACACTGCTATAACGTAGTAGCAAAGTATAGGAGGGAGGACATGGGAGATAAACGTTTTACCTTCTTCGATAAGAGCTCTGGTGGCCGGAACGCCAATGGTGCCCCCCAAGGGCAACGCAACGGAGGACATCGCGGGCTATGGTTGATGCCGAAGCCTCCGCATCACCCTGCGATGTTACTGAGCACGCTGCCCTGCTTGCTCAACCGAACAACGGCAAGAATCTCGGTTCCTGTATGGCACTGGGAATAGGCATGTGTGGCACCATACGTTCACGTTTGTTGTCAATGAGATCTCAATGGATCAATCATTTCCTCGATAAAGTTAGCTGTTTCGCAGAAGAGTTTCTGTGAACGCTGATCCGCTTTCGAGGCGCGCCGAGACTTGGCCTCCCCCTTAACTTGGATCGTCCGCAGAAGGACTCTGCTCAAATCCATCAACTCAACATCCGCCATCGTGCTAATAGTCACCTCGTAACCTTAGACTCGTGATCGCGATTTTGCAACATGATTACAAACACACCGCACGGGAGACACTGGAGTTACTCCTTCATTTTTCTTTGTGTTCGAAGGGCGACTGCGAAAAGAAAGCGGTAAGCAGAAAAAGTCTCCCTACCTGTGTTCGCAACTTTGAGAGAGATGCACAACGGTACTAAAGTACTGGCTGACGGAGTCGGCCCGATTCTGAGGTCAAAATGATTCGTTTAACACCGAGGAAATAATCTAGTTCACTGGTAGCACCCAGACCTAGAGGAGACCTAGAGGAATAGTTGACATCGCGTGATCCACCAAAGGGTAGTCATACAGAACTATACCGCATGTAACCAGGTATCGAAATCCATCACCAAGTGTTCCACCAACGCCCGCAAGGACGGCACGACATCTATAAAAGTGGGGCTCCTGAACAACCCGGCTCTGACAAAACCGTCAACGATCACATTTCCCCACAGGACAAGCCAAGTCACCGTCCAACCCCATCCTGCCAGCCCACACACCTTCCGTCCCGTCAACTGGTTGAATGCCTGTTCAGCGAAGACTCCCGGGACCATCATTCCAAACCCGACCAGCATCCTCCAAAGTTCACTGGTGGCATCGAGTGAATTTAGCCCAACGTGGTGGTATACTGCGGAGGAGAGGAATGCCCCAATGACAAAACCCACGCGACCAAAGATGAAGGAAAGTGGATAACCGCCCTGAACGAGGAATATGTGGCGAAGCCACTGGTGCCATCTGCGTCCCCAGAATTCAGACAACGAGGTGGAACACCACGGGGAATCAAAGCCGGGGGGCCATTGAGCGGGGTCTTGTCCAAAGATCAGAATTCCCAGCACGGTGCACGAATCGTAACATGTTTGAAGGAGGCTGTAGGTTGCGAAACAACCGATGAGGGTGATGATGGACGATCGGAGGTATAGCAGGTGGAAAGGTAGGGATTCATCGAAAATAGATGCTCCTGAGATGGAGCCAAGTCCCGCCGGGGGGAATGATCGGAGGGCCCTGTGGAGTATGCCGCAGATAAACGCATGGATAGCCGCGGATAGAGCTACATAGGAGACGAATCCAGTGCGGTTGGACGGGCGAGTTTCGCGCGGAACGTACAATCCGCGTTGCCAGTCCCAGCCATATCCGCGGAAGGTCAAGGCAAGATCGAGGGCATCCATGAGTTTTGAAGGAGTACTGTTCACGGGACGGAGTTGTCTCACAAGCGGCTCTTTTGCGAATGCCCAATAGAGAGAACGGGTAACGATCATCACCATCGGGTTCTGGCATTCAGGGAGTTCACGTGAGTCTTTTCTCTGGTACCATGGGCTCCAAGGAGAACAGAGCTACTTACTGCCAAATCTCTGTGAAATTTCCGTTCAAAGCTGCTGAGTGACATATCCACGGAACCCGATGCACGCAATGCTAACAATGCGAGAACTGGCCAACACGCCATTCGGAGAACGCGCGTCTGTGGCGTGATGGCCAATACTGCCATGACGAAGTAGAAAAGCAAAGGAGGCAGGACATATGACGCAAACGTTGCACCGTTGATAGGAACTTTGGTCGTTGGAACACCTAGAACGCCCCACATGGGGCACGCAGCAAAAGACATGGTTTTGAGCCTTCTGTTCGCCTGCAAGCAGCAATTTGCAACCCGAAATGAGGGCGGTGCTACGCTTACCGAATTGAACACGTTTGACCATCTTTGTCAATTAAGGGCCGATGAGACCACCCAGGCTCCTTAAGTCCCACCGCAGCTGGAGAGGTTAAGGCGACCAAACCCCCCCAAGTATAACTTGAGCATATATACAGTTGTGTTGCGGTGAAACTCGGGTTTTGCAACTCTGGTGTAATGATAGTGAGCGGCTTATGTAACTCTACTGGTATCCATACGCGTTTACACACAACGTATGATCCAACTTGCATCATGCCAATTATGCTCCATGAAGGCATCGCCCGCACACTCCCATAATACATCTCTCTCTCTCTCTCTCTCTCTCTCTCTCTCTCTCTCTCTCTCGTCTACACCAATCACCCGTAAACCGTACGTACTTATTGCACGACATCATCTAGGCCTAACACGTCCACCAATTCCAGTTAGTCTACCTAGGCAGTGAACGTGTTGAACTCTTGGCCGAGCAAAAAAGCCGAAGAACGGACCGCGGCCCGTCGGCGCCCATCTACGTGGACTCAATTCTCTCGATCGAAATGCCAAACTTTGGCTGATCGAAATCATATCATGCCGTATCAATGCATCAAAACGTTGGAGTTCAGGTATACTTGGTACTCGGAGAGCCTGGACTCCGAGGTACATATGTATGTACGTATATCTGTATGACACTGTCGGTCCTTCGGACGTGTGGAGTAATGGCGATGACGCCGGGAATCACGGCCGTCGGTAGTATTCAGAACGTCAAAGCCGTCGGAGGCCTCGGCGGATTGAACATGAAACGCGGAATGCGGAAAGGAACGGGTTCCTTGTGCGTATATGATTTGCGGTAAGAACGATGGTTCCCCGTGCGGATGTCATGTCCGTACATATGTAGACATGTAGTTATATACTGAGTAATACGCTGTGTGCTTACGGCCCGGGGTGATGCTGATCTGAGTCGGGGTCTCGGCCGTCGTAGAACCTTCCGAGCTTCAGATCCTCAGAACGCGTACACACCTTTCGTTTTATCCTCCCCCTTCACGCTCTCCTCATCCTTAGAGCGCGTGCACGAGCATGGCTCTGACAGTGACTGAATTCGATTCCGAATCCGAATCCCGGACTGCGTCCATGTCCATATTTCGATGATCCGGTGTGTACTGTACTGACGGTGAACAGTCGAGGTACGCATGCCGCATTTGAATTCAATCAGTACCGCCGTCGGCACAAGAGACGCCCTCTATTCCAAATCTCAACAATCTGAACCTCCATACGCACATCCGAAACTCAAAAAGGACAACCTTAGTGGGTTAGTCGTTGAATGTTGAACCGCGACCCGCCAGTGCCACGTCGGTATATCGAATTTCCACAGATGGCGAGGTCTCGGAGCGCGCAGCTCGGGATACGTACAATGAAATAGCACCGCTCTGTCCGAACCCGCCTTAAGTTTGATCCGAGATCCTGTGCCTCGTTGGGGTAACTCTACATCGCTTTTTCTTTCTTGCGCTAAACGGTTTTCCCCGATCATCTAGATATTATATTCATGTGCCCGTATACGGTGCAGATGACTACGACTTGTGGCATGACTGTTGGTCGTCAAGTTGTTGGGACGCACTAAACCGCTTTCGAGCGACTCGGACGAGTTCACTCGCCGGATGGCTGCAAAGAGTTACATTGCACGGCCAGGGGCCGATTTGGAGCAGTGGGTACGACTTGGCAGTAACGAGGCGCATCTGTAAGGCTCGCCCCAAGGCCCAGGAGGCGCAGGGCTGAACAGGCTTGGCCTCAAGTGCGGTACCGTTAGACGTTGATGACAACTGTCATTATAGTCATGCTCATGCCCTGCTGCGATTCGAAAGGGGCACAGGCACTTGACCACTTCAAGTTAGTGGATTTAACGAGGTACAGGACAGCCATGATGGATTGAATGAGAAACGTCTTTGTCAGAGGTTCATCATAGATAGGAAATACGACTGCGTCGTGCTGCGTCGCACGTGGACGAGCGGGGAAGAAGAGGCCCACATTGTCTCGCTCACACACCGGATGTGTCGATTATCAAGTTCATGAACGGAATGATCAGTGATGTTGCAGCTGCGGACTGCGTATCATACGAAAACATCGCACGCACGTCTTGTCTCAAAACGGAACCGCATCATGCTTAGGTATTGGGACTGGTACGCACTTGATGTGAGGCTTGAAAGTGGCAGAGTTCTCCAAAAGGAGCTTGCGTCGAACATACAGGCATTTTGAATGCCCGTCAGAAGCGCGTCTATTTGCAACAAGTGAACATAAAGTGTGAGATGGGGGCACCAGGGTCAAATGACCAGTGCCTTAATGAGCTTGGACGGCCACTTTTCACTGCGCCTTGCTTTCCTCGGGGTTGAGGTGTACCTGCATGGCAGTTCCATTGAGCGACGCGCCAGATTGTGGGCAGAAAGAAGCTCACATGTTGACCACCCACACCGTTCTCCCACTTTTGGTATCTGAGTGCAGTGAAGCCTCGTTTCTCCGCACCGACCCGTTCCGTCTCCTTCAATGATTGACGAACAGCCTGTGCGGTGATTTGAGCGTACTTGTTGTACCTGTCATGTGTCGGGCTGGCGTCAACGACGTTGTCATCACCGGGTGGCCTTGGACCTACGTGAAGACACCTCGCCAAGTTGTGCTCATCGTGTTGTGATTTTTTGCGAGTGTGTGTATGGTCGAGTGCAAAACCTTGCAAGCTGGGCGAGGTCAACTCCCGGAAATATCCGATTGGACCACCCTTTGAGGGGTCGATCTCGTCATGGGTCTCTTGTACGTCGCAGTGGCTCGTGTTCTCTCGCATCAATATGGCGGGCATAACATGGCACTATGTCCTCAAGTTTATCATCACCGGTGTGTACTGATCCTATCGGACATGAACAGCGCTCATACTCGTGCTTTTCAGGCGACGCGGCAGTGGGCAAATCGTCCTTGTTCGTCCGCCTGACAGATCAACGCTTCATGACGAATCCGGACCCCACCGTGCGTGCGCCCATCTCTCGGGTACCGTAACTGACATGCACCCCACAGCTCGGCGTCGAGTTCGGCTCCAAACTCATCGAAATCCCCGAACAAGGCAAGATCATTAAACTCCAATGTCAGTTCCCCCCTTCGTTGGGTTCTCACCTCCCTATTTTTCCACTTGGGCGTCGTCACGCCACAGACCGACTTTCCCTTCTTGGATCGCCCCTTCAGACTCGATGACTGAACTCACTTCGGACCCTTTTTGTTCTTTGGACAGGTTGGGATACGGCCGGGACCGAATCCTTTCGCTCGATCACACGCTCGTATTATCGAGGTGCTGCGGGGTGTTTGCTAGTCTATGACGTGACCTCTCGTACGAGTGCGTAACGTCAACCTATCATGAAAGTCGTCCTTTCTCTTGACGCTCCCCCTCTTATCTGTGGTGTATGTGTATGTGTGTGTGTGGCTGCATCCCCGTGCTCGTGCCCGTCTCCCACCCCACCCCCTTTTACCGAACCTTTGGTTCCTGTGTGCGCTCGTGCGATTCGAAAACGCCATCACGGCCCTCCCCTTTATCGCCCCACCTTCATACACAGGTTTCATGAACGCGCGGGCTTGGCTCGCGGACGTACGAGAACACGCAGACCCACACCTCACCTGCATCCTCGTCGGCAACAAGGTCGATCTCTCTGAACCCCCCGAAGGTCCCCTCTCGTCCTTTCCCCTCGCCCCGATCAAACAACGCCAAGTCACGACGGAGGAAGCCGCCTCGTGGGCTCGACAAGAAGGCCTCTTGTTCGTCGAAGCCAGCGCGAAATCAGGACACAACGTGCAACAGGCGTTTGAAGACGCGTCCAGGGATATTTTGGACAAGATCCAGCGAGGCGTGTTTGATGATGATCGGGTGGGTGTTTTTTCTTTTGTTCCTCGTTCTCCTCCACCCCCTGTTCCGTCCCCCTTTTTTGATTTCATCACCCCTCCTTTCCGTCCCTTTTGGCAGAAAATGAGCCGCTCATCCATACATGCAGTCACCTGGCGTGAAGCTGTCCAAACCGGCAAATGGAAGTGTGGCACTCGATCAAGGGTCCTCACGGGCGGTGTGCTGCTCATGATGTCCGGTTGGTTCGATGGTGCAATAGCGGAAATGGGGGGGTGTATGTATAATGCATACATGGCATGTTTTTGTATACTCGAGCGTTGGCACCGTCTGTCACAGTCGCGGAGATTAGACGCTATATATACACATACATATTATAGGTTATAGGATCTAGGATATATATATAAATATATGATATATGCTGTGTGGAATAAGGAATGTCAATGACGCAAGGCGTCTCCTCGAGAGCTAGGATGCGCAAAAATGAATGCGTTTGAACGTCGTATATCATACATGCGAGTGGCTCGATGGGGTATCACGTAGACGCGCCATGTCCATAGTTAATAAACATTTTGTGCGATCGGGTGCCGTTAAGGGTGGGGTGTTAATGCGTGAGTGTGCGGATCACCAGGCCTTCTTTTCTCATCGTCATCGTCAACGAGGCCCACGTTGCGAAGGGGAGGAGAAGACGAGGGGCAAGTGGAAGAATGGAAGCAAGGAATAAACGAGAAACTAACCCCTCCCTCCACGTCGCCAACCGAATACCAAAAACAACCCAAAAAAAGAAGGAAAAGAATAAAAGAAGCCGTCCTCATGACCGCCTCAACGACTCTGCATACTCCTGCAACTGCTGTACGAACCCAAAGTTGGGTTCTGCCGCTCTCCGTCTCGACTTGACGTACTGAATCGCCTGTGCCGTCGACCACCCAAATTCGGCGATCAGATACGCCGCAACAACGGACGTACTTCGGCTGACGCCTTCCACACAGTGCACGAGTACGCGTGCGTTGGGGTCCATCAGGGCCGCGCGTAAGAATGCTGTCGTGTGTGGGAGGTGAGCGGCGAGTTCGCTGAATGGGAGGTCGTCGAGTGAGTATTGGACGCGGTGGATGGGGAGTGGGGGGACGGCGACGAATCCGCGCATGGCGGAGACGACGTGGGTGACGCCGAGACTGGCGAGTGCGGATGGGTTTTCGGCAAAGGCGAGGTCGGAGACGTAGAGACGGGGTATGATTTCGGATGCGTTGGGTGGACGGAGGGGGTAGGGTGTTTGTGAGATGGGGGAGGGGGGCCATTGGGAGGATGGGATGGAGGAGGTGGCGATGGGCATGGGTGGTGATGGAGTGTGACCGGTGGACAGACTGAGACGGGTTCTCTGTGAAGGGTTATATAGTGCGAAAAAGAAAGAGGGAACCTCACTCACCATGACAACTTTTTTTTTTCCGCCGAGCGCAGTCAAAGGTGAGACGGATTGATGATGTCGATGATATACACCGCGCGTTATAAGCGGGCTGAGTTGGTGCGAGAAAAATTAATATTATGAGACGGCCACCGCCCTTGCACACTATTGCGATTGGCTAGCGAGATGAAGAAACATGGAACTGTTTTATGAATATAAGAAAAATAAACCTTGAAGGTCTAGCCGGATCCGCCACTCGAGGTCGAGGTGAGGCGAGGTCTCGCCAGTATTAGGCTATTGAACTGCGAGATGACCGGGCGTCAGAGGGGCGCTGCAAGGGGGGGAATTGATGGGGCCTCGGGTGGGTCGGTGATGGGCTATTTTGCGGGATCGCAAAGTAACCGGGCGACCGACGACAGTGCTTGTGAGGGCTGCGATAGCCTGGTGTGAAGGCTCGGTACGTTTACGACGTCGTACAGCCTTGCTCGCTCCAACCTCAAGGCACACCCTCAAAGGCGATGCCATCCTCCTGCTCCGGCCGTTTTCACTCGCGGAGTCTCGACAATTTTAGCGCATGAGAATGGCAGTGCTACACTATGTCGCGTGCTATGTAGAATCGAACAACTCAACACATGTAACCCCGCTCCTCCAAAAGGACAACAGCAAGGTCTTTTTACTGTACCACCACCATCATCGAGATTTCATTCCATCATAATGTGAAAGAGAAAAAGGAAAAAGACGTGGCAACCTGGTGCGAATCACGAAACCCACTCCGCCCGCCTGACGCGTCTAGATGAGATCACTGGTGTACATTGTCATCAGCCGTTGGATCAGAATAGTTAACCGAAATCAACATACGCGACATTCAGAGGCATCTCGTCAATCTGTGTGTTGTAGAACTCTGCCCGTCATGACGGCACCGTGAGTCCTTAGCGACTGCCATCTAACTGTCGTACTCACGTTCGATATCTCTCAGCATTCTAACGTCCTCCGTCGTGACAAAGTTGATGGCAACACCCTTACGTCCGAACCGTCCACCACGTCCAATACGGTGGATGTAGTTCTCCCGGTTCGTCGGCAGGTCGTAGTTAATCACCAGCGACACTTGCTGAACGTCGATTCCACGCGCCAACAGGTCCGTCGTGATGAGCACACGAGATGAGCCAGATCGGAACTCTTTCATCAACACCTCCCTTTGTTTCTGCTCCATATCTCCGTGCTACGCAGGAACCCATTAGTCAGAATAAAGGTGTGGCATCGCTTTGCTTTCCCCACGTACCATGGCAGACACCGTGAATTCCCGTGAGTGCATCTTTTCGGTCAACCAGTCCACCTTCCGCCTCGTGTTGCAGAAAATGACAGCCTGAGTGATCGTTACTGTCTCGTACAGATCGCAGAGCGTGTCTAATTTCCACTCTTCTTTTTCTACCGCAATGTAGAATTGCTTGATACCTTCGAGTGTCAATTCGTCCCGCTTCACGAGAATGCGCACGGGATCACGCATGAACTTCTTGGTCACCTCCAAGACATCCGCCGGCATCGTCGCCGACAGCAAAACGACCTGCGTGTCCTGAGGCAAGAGCTGGAACAGCTCGTAAATCTGGTCCTTGAAGCCTCGGGACAACATCTCATCCGCCTCGTCAAGACAGAAAATCTTGATATGGTCCGTCCGAAGCGCTCTCCGGTTGATCATGTCGTACACCCGTCCAGGCGTGCCCACGACGACCTGAACGCCCTCTTGCAACTTGGCCATGTCCTCGCGCACGTTGGTACCACCGACACAGGCATGACACTCGATGTTCATGTAATCCCCGAGTGCGATCACGACTTTTTGGATTTGCTGTGCGAGTTCACGGGTGGGGGCCAGGATGAGAGCTTGGCAGCCTTTGATGGACAAATCGACCTGTTGAAGAATGGAAATAGAGAAGGTGGCGGTCTTTCCGGTACCAGATTGGGCTTGGGCGATGACATCGTGCCCCTTTATCACAGGCACAATCGCGCGTTGCTGGATGGCCGAAGGACGCTCGAAACTTGCAAAGTACGACTCGACTCAATACCCCATTTTTGGAAGTGGAAAAAACAAGGAGATGGTGCTTACCCGTATGCATAGATACCACGGAGAAGTTCTGGCTTTAGATCCATGTTATCAAAGCTGATTCGAGTGTGATCAGATGAGGCCGCAGTGAGATCGAAGAGACGCATGCACGCACTTGTCTACGACCTGGTCCCAGTTGGACTCGATCTCGCCCTCGGCGATATCTTGAAGTTGTTGTTCTTCTCTAGATGCATGGAAGGATTAAGCCATGGTTGCACGACGGTCCGTTAACATATGCGATCGCGGACGTACGCTGACATGTTTGCGGCTGTTCGTTATCCCAAGTGTCGAACTTGTCGTTTCTTTTTTCTGTGTTTTCGTCGACTGTGCGCTTGGAAAAGAGAAGGGAATTGAAATCGGCCTTCCCGTCTGTCTTGATCAAAAGACAATTTTTTTTCAACCCTCGCGCCTGGCAAGAACAACCCCCCACACATTCGGAAACTGCCGGTGCTTTTTTCGGACTCAGCGCGCCGTACGGCACGTGCAGCGCACGGAATGCAACGTACGGCAGGCAAGCCGTGTTGAATGTCCGCCAGGCTCCGCTCATTATCGGCGCACAGCAGTCACTCGGGGGTGGAGCCGAAAAAATACACGCACGGCTGTGGGGGGATGCGTACGGCAGACCATTAGCTCCTATGCTGTGTTCAAAAAAAACCTAGCGACTCTCCGCGATTACCACTACAGGTGCCTGAGTTGGCTGAGTTGTAAGTAGCTGAAATACAGCACTTGAGCCTGCGGTGACGTCTGCCCTGACCGGGCCCCGGCTAACTAAGATGAGATTGTACAAATCACGCCGAAATGTGTCCGTTCATGAGTTGGCGTCATCAGATCCGGGTTGACCGTCCGAGTCCTGAGAGCCATTGACCAAATCAAAGAATGAGAGCTTGCAAGATGTGTGTGTGATTAAAGTCGGAACAGGCCTAGGCCCGAGTGTGCTGGACTGAGTCGAGCACCGCCATATAGGTGGGTCGTGCGTTTTTGTGGATCACTGAATGAACGACGTGATCGGAACAGTAACGGCAGCAATAGAACCACTCATGGAGGGAGCTGAGGGGGCCGGGAGCAAAGGAATGAGTCAAGAAGACCGCTCATGGCAGAGCGGGAGTCGCACGAACGATAAACCTGTGTAGAACCCCACAAACAGGGGTGTTCCTGCAAGATCGGTGTGTACTCGAGATGTTTCTTGAAAGCTTGATGGATCATGAACGCGATAAGATCGCTCTCCGTTCCGAGCGCTCCCGCCTGGCCTCTAAAGGTGTATTATGTTACACATTAGTGATTGCCAAAAGACCAACTCAGCGGCCCACATGCCCAGACCATTTGGAAGAAGAAAACTCCGGGCAGATCTATTCAGACCTCTGCCTCTATCCACGTAAAACTGACGCTTTTCTGAGCTGTTCAAGTTGCGCTTTCCGCACACTGAAAATGGAGGCCTAGTGGACTACACTCGAAAACCATTATGCACCGGTTACTGCCGAACGATCGTGCCGCCACGTGTCAGCCTCGATCACATCCTTCCCAAAACCGCCCACGTTCGAGCATCATCCCCTTTGAGCTCCCACTCTCTCCAGGGACCCTCGCCGCGATCGGCCCGCCCCCTCGACCAGTCCAAAATCCTCCGATGGGCCCTCACCCACCTCCCGGGGTTACACGAGCTCGTGCCCTCTATACAATCTCCTTAATTCGACACTAAAGGATTTGTTCTTGCGTGCTCTATGATTGATTTCTCATCTCGTGTCGCACGTGCCTGTGACCCCCAGTGATAATATTCAACAAAACTTGAAACAAAGAAAGAAAACGTATTTCGCGTGACAAGTAAATAGAGTACAACCTGCTGAGATCAATGCGAGAATCTGGCGATACTAACAAGTCTCCCTTCAGGCTTACAACGTCGCACCCGAATCCCCCCATCGGGCCCCCTTTTCTTCCGTCTTACCCTCATCCGAACCGCACCCCCAAGCTGTGCCGCTCGCAATCCGCACCTCCACCGCCCGAAGACATTCCTCCGACGGATTTCGCACATGCCCCACGGGCGCCTTGAGATCTGGCTCCGATGCGCTAACCACAGCACACCCAGTACCCCTAGGTCATACACCACGGCCGCATCCGCCCCCGATTCCGAGCGAGATTCGCAATTCCCCGGGCCGGGGCTACGTCAGGGGGACAAGAAGCACCAATAGCAAACAAGACACACAAACCCATCATCAACTACAAATCCCAACACAGCATGGTGTGGTATGACGCGATGGTTTGGTCAGCTTTCTACAGCCTCGTGACCTGTATGGGAGGAACTCCGGCTCACCGGAATGAAATTGATCTATACGCGCGGAAATAATCAAGTGTCACAAGGGGAACCCTGAAATGCTCAGGGACCGTGGGTACTCAAGTTGAGACGTGATTGAAGCACGATAATGTTCACGTTCATCGCGGATCCCTCCGCGGTAGCGTCTGTTCCTGTGAACCCGCTCGCATTCAGTTGTAGCCCTGCGGATCCGATTGATTGACATAGCACACCTCGCTAACGAGAAAGCGGTTAGTCACTTACCGGTCCATAGTGGCGCCGCTGACACATTTGCCAGTGCGTCTTGGAACTGTGAGAGCGTGATAAGCGGGGATGGCACCGTTGAGTGGTTTACGGCGGCCACGTCCTGCGACGATCTCAACATCTCTGCAAGGTACCTGTTGCATCATCCATGTTCTCAATCTAGCTTGCCTTTTTCGAAAAGCTGATATACTCACAGGATGGTGTACGAATAATGTGTGGGCATCCGTCGGGATAGGATTATAATCACTCGTCTCATCTCCGGATTGTTGCGATTCCTGAAACGCCGTCACCCACTACAACGTGGGCACACTTGAGATTCAGGAAGACACGGAATAGGACGTGTATCTAGATCTCGTACCCAATCCGAAATTGGAT
>JBBPQV010000846.1:0-14773 GCA_038092675.1 Boletus rufocinnamomeus | reverse complement strand
ACCCTCGTTCTCCGACCTTGCACGACCCCTCCTGGACTTAACCAAGAAGGGGCAGGAATGGGTTTGGGGACCCAAGCAGCAGGACGCCTTCATCAGCCTTCAGAAGGCATTCACCAAGCGGCCGGTTTTGGCTTTCCCCGACAGCACACGGCCCTTCACTATCATGACAGACGCCTCTCTTACTGCTTCCGGAGCAGTTCTCATGCAAAAGAACGACAATGGAGATCTGCAACCTTGCGGTTACCTCTCCCAAACCTTCTCTCCTGCTGAGAGAAACTATGATATATTCAACCGGGAACTCCTCGCGGTCATTAGGGGACTCGAGGACTGGCACCAATATCTCTTGGGTTCCCCCTTCCCTGTGACGGTTCTTACCGACCACAAGAACCTCACGTATTTTAAGCAACCGAGGAAACTCTCCCGACGACAGGCCAGGTGGCTCCTTTTCCTCCAGGACTTCGACTTGGAGTACATCGCCCTCCCGGGGACCCAGATGGCTCCCGCGGACGCCCTCTCCCGCCGGGACGACATAAATACCACGGAGGACAACGCCGATGTCCAACTCCTGCCCTCCCATGCCTTTGTCCAGGTTATCGATGTCGCCCTCGCCGACAAAATTCGTGCCTCGTCCGCGGCGGACCCCCTCGTCCTGGACGCCCTGATTGCCATGGAAAAAGACACTCCTCTCTTCGGGCGTTCTGTCACGGGCGACTGATCTTTCGCCGACGGCAAACTATATTTCAAGAATCGTCTTTATGTGCCGGCGGACGCTCGCCGGGACATTACTGCTGCCGCCCATGATTCCCCCGCCGGGGGGCATGGGGGACATCTTCGCATGGTCGCTTTGCTGAGTAAGGACTATTGGTGGCCCGGACTTTCTTCCTTCGTCCGCCGCTTCGTCGCGGGTTGCGCGGTCTGCCAGGCCAATAAGGTGGTCACGCACCCTACCGTTCCCCCCCTGGTTCCCCTGCCGGTTGCCACCTCTCGCCCCTTCTCCCACCTCTCGGTGGACCTTATCACCGACCTCCCCCCGTCTCAGGCTTTGACTCTGTCATGGTCGTGGTCGACCATGGGCTTAGTAAGGGGGTGATCGTTGTTCCCTGCACAAAAATGGTGGACGCCGAGGGCATCGCCCAATTATTTTTCTCCCATGTCTTTCGACGCTTCGGCCTCCACGATAAACTGGTCTCAGATCGAGGGCCACAATTCGCATCGGCCTTCGCACGGGAGTTAGCTCGCCTTCTGGAATACGACGTTTCCCTCTCCACCGCCTACCATCCACAGACGGACGGAGAAACCGAGCGGTACAACCAGGAGCTGGAAACCTTCTTACGCATCTTCTGTGCTAACGCCCCCCATAAATGGGTGGAACTCCTCCCTATGGCTGAATTCGCTCACAACTCCGCAATCCATTCAGTCACCGGAAAGTCCCCATTCTCCCTATTACACAGGTACGAACCACGAGGATATCCCCCTCTAGGGAAAACGTTCCTCCCCTCCCTGGAATCCCGCCTAGAATCCCTTGACTTCGCTCGAAAAGAAGCAAGCGCGGCTCACGAGCTCGCCCAACTCCGAATGAAAGAACGGCGACGCTCTACGTTCAAACCTTGGAAGGAAGGCGACCAAGTGTGGTTGGAAGCAAAAAACCTCCGGCTTCAAACCCCATCACGAAAACTATCCCCACGGAGGACCGGACCATTCCAAATTTCAAAAGTTATCTCCCCTGTCGCATATCGACTAGATCTCCCTCCTCAATGGAAGATACACAACGTGTTCCATGCGTCCCTATTGACTCCGTATCGGGAAACCACGGAACACGGCCCCAACTTCTCCCGACCTCCTCCGGAACTAATCGGAGCGGAAGAAGAATACGAAGTGGAAGCGATCATTGCACATCGGGGAAACACGGGAAGAAGGCAATACCGGGTACAATGGAAAGGCTATCCTGCCTCGGAACAAACGTGGGAACCTCCTGGCAATTTGGGAAACGCCAAGAAAATTCTTGAGGAGTATAAAAAGAGGACCGGACTTTGAATCCTTCTTTCTCCCAACTTCCATGCCGTTTCCCTTTCTCCCCTCCGTTCCCCTCTCCACCCGCCTCAATCGCCTTAACCCATCGTCCTGCCGCCTCATCTATGTCGCCCTCCTCGAGAACCGAGAAGCAGCTGTCACGCTTGAGAGACTACCACTCTTCTCGTGCAACGACACGCTTATCCACCTCACCCATCTCTATAGACACTATACCACCATTCAATCCCTTCTCCCCTGGGCCGCCTGGGACACGGCAAGTACCGCTGGGGGAGTTGAACACTCCTACGCTGGACAGACATCCAATGTCTTGCCACTCGCGGCCATTGAGCAAGCCGTACTCGAGATCAGGAATACCACTCTCGACGCCATGTACGTCGAGAGACTCAACTACTGTATCTCCATCACCCCCATCCCCACTCGTCCTTCCACCCCCGTACCACCTGACCCCAGGTCCCCTCGCCCCATCCGACGCCGCCGTAGACTGCTTATCTCTACCGGACTACCGTCGCAGACCACCACTAACCTTCCCCCCGCTTTGGGGAACGTGGCAGAGTCTGCTCCCATTGACTCAAGCAACCTACTCGGCAGACCTGGGCGAACCCCGCCCCCCTCTCGACTTCATCCCCATCGAGCAACTCCAACAGTACGCCATAATCCCTCATCCAACATGGGCTCCCTTCCTGGCCCATCCTCCTCCTCGATGCATAACCCACCCGTGGTCCCCATTCGATGCTACCAATGTTGCGCCGTCGGTCACTATCGCCCCCACTGCCCTAAGTACCGCTGCCCCTTCTGCGGACTTACCGCCCCAGGACATAAACAATCTGACTGTCCTCGCCGACGCTGCAACTACTGTGACGAGGTTGGCCACACCGCCGCCAACTGTCACCTCCATGACCTCTCCGCCATCGATTGGGACCTCACCAATTACGAGGAGAACGAGGGAGACCGGGATTAATATGGAGTCTGAGGTGGTACTTCAGACGTACACCGGGGGTAATGTTACAGGTGGTAATACCCCCCCTTCATTTTCTCCTTCACCCTTGTCGCTCGACCACCCAGAGTCTTCCCTATGGGACGACATCATCTCTTCCCTACAAGAGTATGAGTTATCGGACGAAGCCTTCGCGGACTTCGAACCTCTCCCGTTTCCTCCCGAAGGCACAGCCTTCTTCTGATCCTATTTCTTCCTTTCCGATTCCTTCCGTTCCTATTCTTCCCGAGGACACTGCCCCATTACGTCACGTGCATTTTATACGCGACGCGTTTCTTACATCACCCACACGATAGTGCCTCCCCTAACGTCTCATTTCCTATTTAAGCCTCACCTGCCCTAAAGCCTTCAGGCAGTATATATATTCGCGCTCCGCTGTAAAGTACTCTCTAACTTTAACCTACACAATCTACCGTGTGTTCTGGTTCCCAGCTGGCTCGCTCCTCTCGCCACTGGTCTCGTTTCCCTCTTCTCATCTTACTCTTCATCCTTCGAAGAGTATATACTCGACGCTAGTCACGGTGGGACTAGTCGTACCTTTGACCTTCCGCTGACCGGAAGCTGGACGATAGGAACTAGACACTCGTTGGTGTCATTTGTTACACGGTTGTAACAGCTGCCTTGGACAGCCACATGGTGACTGGAAGCCTGAGCATGCCATCTCTTTGTGTTCCATCACCTTTGCCAATGGATATCTACCACAATGGAGACATCAATAACATCCTGAATGATGTGAATGCTGACTACGAGGGGGGGGTGCGACCCACAAAATTCGACTGCCTCACTCCCAACAAGAACATTGATCCTGTGCTCATCGAGGTGAGCACACGTGCAACAGAGGTTCATGCAACTGCTGTCCTCGCAAAGAAGAACATCGACCATGAGGTCACAGACTCCAATCCACCTCCACAAGCAATCAACGCAACCAACAAGAACATTGGTCCTGTTCTCACGGCAGCCATCCCAGAGATGAAAAACCTGCTGTGCTGATTTTCACTGTTTTGATTTAATGTTACTGAGGTTCTGTTTGTCACACAGCAAGGTTGTTCTAATGCAGAAGGTGGTCAATGCAAGCCTGGGCAATCCACTAGTAGGCAGGTCAACATCGGCCAAATTAACCAACAAACTTGATGACTCAGAAGAGACCCCTTGTGCAGAACCCAGTGCTAGCAAGCCTGCCGGTGAGGGAAAGAAATGGAACCCTCACAAGCTTAAGAGTGCTCAGCAAGTAAGATCTTATTCTGTGTGAGCACAGTGCTAATATCTTGAACATTGTGAGCAGGACGTTGTGTGCTTACCACTGGCTGAGACAGGTCAATTCAGATGGAACAGCAAACGAGTTCACACAATACTGGAAGAATCTCAAAGCAGAGGTGAAGGGGGTGAGCCTGAGTGGCACTAATATTTACTTCTACACTACTGACCTACATTTATTGCTAGAGATATGAGAAGGATTTTGCTACACTGGTACATCCTCCCTATGATACATCACATTTCTTCTGAAATTCATCTTACAGCTCTCAAATGACCTCTGGAAGGATTTCTCAGCTGCCATCATTGAGTCACTGTCAACCGGAATGATGTATTGATGCATTGCAACAAGGGGATTGGCCTGGGAGGTAGGTGGGCCGTGGGCACACGAGCAGGATGACCAGATAGGTGGGTAGCAAGCCGGGCTGGGGTGGATTGGGTTTGTTTAGTGTGGCTTGCGCATGTATATGACGGGCGAAATGGATGGATTTCAGTATATTTGATTGTGCCGAGAGAACCTAGCATGCTAATACTGAGATCTACTGAGATATAGTGTGCATGAAATGGGTACATTTGAGTATATCTAGGTAGTCCAAGAGAGCAGATGAGGCAAGTACCAGGATCTACTCAAATATTGATGGTAGGTGTGGCTATATGCTGGTGAGTTTTTATCTACTATGAGTGCCAAAAGTATATGCACATCTACTATGGTCTATTCAGTCAATGCTGGTGCATATGGCAACACCTGGCAATGTCCGTTTCTCACTGGGGTTCATATCCCATCATGAGAGAGAAAGGGGATTTATTGGTGACGGAATGAGTGGCTGCATTATGGGAGAACTTGGCCATAGGGAGGAGTTCCACCCATTTCTCTGGGTGTCCGTCACAGAAGATGCGAAGGTAGGTCTCCAGCTCCTGGTTGACTCATTTGGTTTCGCCATCAGTCTGGGGATGGTAGGTGGTAGAGAGGACCAGGTCATATTTAAGGAGCCTGGCTAGTTCTCTTGTGAAGGCAGAGGTGAATTGGGGCCCTCGATCAGAAATACACCTCTCATGTAATCCAAAGTGGTGGAAGACTGTTTTGAAAAAGAGGAGTGCCACACCTGCGGCATTGATCATTTTGAGACAAGGGGCATAAATTACCCCCTTCATAAGGCCATGGTCAACCACAACCATGATGGAGTCAAACCCGAGAGAAGGAGGGAGATCCATGATGAGATCCACAGAGATGGATTGGAAGGGGCGGGTCGCCAAGGAAGGTAATGGGGTAAGGGGCAGGGCGGAGGGGTGGATATTCACCTTATGGGCCTGACAGGTGGCACAACCTGAAATGAAACACCATATGGAGGTGGTGAGGCCAGGCCACCAATAATCCTGCTGGAGGGCATTGACAGTGCAGAAATATCCACCATGTCCCCCAGTTTCACTCTCATGAATAGAGTGGACGAGGTCTTGCTGGGCCAGTTCAGGGACAAAGAGCTTACCCCTATAGTAGAGGTGGGGGTGATCATAGGTCCAGTCCGTCTGGGCCGCTCGGGGAAGAGGGAGGATCCATCAGCAAGAGCCTTAACAGCATTGAGTACAAGGGGGTTGGTGGGGGAAGAGGATGTAATTTTGTCAGCCAAAGCTGTGTTGATTGAATGAACAAAGAGGTTGGGGGAGAGAAGGGTGATGTCCTGATTATTGTTGGTGGTTGCAACATCATCCCATCGAGAGAGAGCATCCACTGGGCCCATCTGGGTGCCAGGGAGATGGTAAAAGGTCAGGTCGAAGTCCTGCAGGAACATCAACCACTGAGCTTGGTAATGAGACAACTTCCTGGGTTGCTTGAAGTAAGTCAAGTTCTTGTGGTCCATGAGGACAGTAACAGGGTGGGAGGTGCCCAGGAGGTAGTGTTGCCATTCTTTGAGGGCGTGAATGACAGCAAGGAGTTCTCGATCATAGATGTTGCAATTCCTCTCTGCCGGGGAGAGAGTCTGGGAGAGGTAGGCACAGGGGTGGAGGTCGCCATTAGTGTCTTTCTGCATGAGGACTGCCCCTGTGGTGGTGAGGGAGGCATCGGTCATGACAAAGAAGGGGGAGAGGACATTGGGTAGGTGTAGGACTGGGCATTTAGTAAAAGCTGCCTTGATGGCAAGGAAGGCAGTTTGCTGGGATTCCTCCCATGTCCAGGGGGTGTTTTTCCTCGTCAGTTCAGTGAGAGGGCAGGCTAAGGTGGAGAAGTCTGGGATGAACTTCCTGTAGAAGTTACAAAACTCTATGAATGACTGGACTGCTTTAATGGAAAATGGGGGTTTCCAGTTGTTGATGGTGCTTAGCTTGACTGGGTCCATCTTTACCTGTCCCTCTTGCATGATCATCCCCAAATACTCCACTTTATTGACATTGAAAGAACACTTCTCAAGTTTGAGGAAGAGTTTGTATTCCTGTAGTTGTTGGAGGACTCGTTTTGTTTATTCTTTATGAACAGTGGGGGAGGAGGAGTGGATGAGGATGTCATCCATATAGATGATGAGCCAGCCTTCCACCATCATATCGCCGAAGAGGTGATCCATGAGGGCCTGAAAGGTGGCAGGGGAGTTGCAAAGTCCAAAGAACATTACTGTTGGCTTGAAGAGACCAAAAGGTGTGATGAAGGCTGCCTTCCAGCAATCTTCAGGCTTAATTAGCACATTGTTATACCCCCATTGGATGTCCATCTTCGTGAAGAGATGGGATCCCTTTAGTTTGTCCATGAGATTGGATATGAGGGGAAGGGGGTGTTACGAACCCTTTTTCTCACCCCTTTCCCCTTTTTCTCACCCCTTTCTTTTCAAGTCACATAACCACTTTCACATTTTCACAATCACATGACCTTATCTTTTTCCCATCACGTGACCGTGTGAACTAGGTCTAGACCTACAACACGTGTTCACCTCATGTATTTAATCTCCGTCAGTCTAGAATGTCTAGCACTGCCTCCATTTAATCTCCGTCTACATTACTCCTTACAGTTTACTAATACTCACACAATTCATCATTACATAGCCTCACGCGCACGGACCAGCATCATAATAAGTACAAACATGTAAAACGTATATATACTTTGAATCCAACACCCCAAGAACTCTAGTCAAGTTCTTGTTGGGATTCCCTCTCAACTATCTCTTCTCTCTACAGTCAGTTTGCGTGATTGAGTGGCCCAAGTCTTTATTAGATTTGAGGTTGCCAACAGGGGGTAGGTGTTTTTGATGGTATGTTCATTAAGGTACTGGTAATCCTGGCAGGGACAGACTGATCCATCCTTCTTTGGGATGAAAAAGAAGGGGGAAGCCTGCAGTGATTTCAATGGGACTATCTTTCCAGACTTGATGTATTTGTTGACGAAGTGTATATTCCACTGGCAGTATACAATGTAAAAGAATTCACTCTGGAAATCACAGTCAAGAGATTCACAACATAGAATGGATACATATATAATGAAGCATTACATCATATGAACCATCCTGAGATGTGCAATGTTACTGCAGCATGTACTGTATAACTGTGTGTTTTGTGATTTGTTTTCCAAAGTCTGCGGAGGTATAGGAGATTTTCCCACACTTTCTAGATGTTTGATTCATCTCCCCTGCATTCCACATTTGCCCAAGGGCCTCAAGACTTGATTGGGAGGTACCTACTATGAATTCCCAGAGTCCTAGATACTTGTACCACTGTATATACATCCTGGTGATTTATGGTACCCCTTTTGATGAAAAATGTGAAATGTATGAATAGCTGCTTGTCATGAGGGTAGGGTACCATGCTTTTCATATCAGAATATCTTAATATATGTTTACTAAGATCCTATGTTGCTGTCCTGACTCCCTGGGCCACCCCTACAGCCCCCTGAGATAAAAAATGGGTATGAGGAGATGTGGTGAAATATAGACAAGGAGCTACAACCATGCCTTGAGCTTCTAATATGACATACTCACATATAATAGCTACTTGGGAACATAGCGTGCCTGGCTATATGTCCAGAATACAAAAACATCACATCAGTTCTATGTTTTTCATCATAAATTACATACATCTCTATTAAACCTTTCAAGGGCTCATTGAAGCAGTCAAATGGGTTCTATTATAGATATATAACATGGGTATGTATGTACAATGTATCTACACTGAGGGGATGGCCCCTGGTAAGGGAGGGAATGCAGGGAAGGGAATAAATTGACATGTCCAAAAGCAGACATGTTGTGGGAGCAGTGGCTGCTTCTTCTGGCTTCTGGCCACTTTTGGACCGCTTAAATCACTTATGTAATCACCTTTAATAAGCATGATTCTGTGCCTAGGTACACAGGAAGATACCCCTGATGAGGTAATCAAAGAAGCAGATATATGATACCAGCCTGGAATGCTTATATAGCTAAAAATGCAGACTAGCTACAGTAGATACCTATAGAGCATAGTAATATATCAACCAGGGCCCAGGGGCAACACAGACCATCTTACTGTAAAGTAATATATTAGTAGAATTACTGAGGCTGCCTGCTTATAGTTATATATAATATATCAGTGTCTAATTCAACTGAGCAGTGGTTGTGATACATCACTCATACATCAATGTATGGCAGTAGGGAAACAGTAGTACTAGGCAGAGTAATACATCACTGGTGGGGACAGAGATTAACCTGAATGATGTATCAGCCCAATTCAACTGAGCAGTGCTATCAGAGCAGTAGTGATATATTACTCATATATCAACATGGGGCAGTAGGGGAATAATGGGCAGAGTAATACATCACTAATATATCAGTTCACAGAGTGGAGGATCCCAATTACACATTAGCCATTGATATATGACATTTTTGTGCTAAGTACAATGGTTTAGTATATCATTATAGCTGCATCGACTGGATACACTGGCACTTGGTTTAGGTTCTGACCTTTTATGTAGGTCCAACCAACGAGAAACATCATTCAACAATCTGTCGAGGTATATACTCTAGACTTACTCAGCTAAGGCAAGGCGTTCTCATAAATAAGCCTCGAAAATGAAATACTGTACGAAAAGAAAGAAAGAGGCATAAGGCAAGCTAACGACTAACTGACTATCCATCGTGGCGGTGGTCTTCCCCATCCTGCCTTTTCCACCATCTGATGCCCATCTACCGGAAGCGAGCTGCTACGTTTTCAAACGTACGAGATGTTTGCGTCCAAACCCATGCCAGTATGCCAGCTTTGGATTCGACGTGCTCGATGCACAGCCTTTCGATCATCTCATTCAACTTGCCAGACTGGCCATCCTCCGTGCTAGGAAGGAAGTTGAGATCTGCACGGATGTCGTTGTGATGCAAGGTAACGCCAGCCCAGAGCTTGCGGGCGGTTTCTTCATCTTTGCAACCCCGTAGTACGACAATTACGGGGCAGGTATATCCCACAATGTCGTAGAAGGTTTTCAACGCAACGACGTCCTCCTTGGATATTTCACGACCGGCGAGAACGGATGTGTAGAATACAAGCACGCCCGCGCCTTCTTCATGCTGTGACGCGGTCCCCAGGGCATCCTTGTCTACCTGAACAAAGTCGTACTGCTTGTCGCCTATCATGCCACCCAATCGTGGGCAGAGAGAGGTGATTCCCGGCGACACCTGGATGAGGGTCTGAGGGGTTGTGGTCACGTCACAGATTATCACCTTCCGTATGGTCTTGATATCTCTCTGTCTGCCTGCAGAAAGTGTCTTCAGGAGGCCACCACGCAACATGGATGATATCCTCGACAGAAATGCTTTCTTGATCCTCCAAGGGGGAAGCTTGGCGTATCCAAGCACGAGCTTGTGTAGGCGATCCCGCGATTCAGATCGCCGATCTTGTATGATTTGTTCCTTGGTATCCAGCGTCGTCACGCACGCATGTGCATCGAACCGCATCCCTGACTGCCACAGGTCCCTCTCGTTCGCATCCCACCAAGTCTCCATTTCACCTTCCTGGTACTCCAAGCCGGTCACGACTAAGGCGACGGGCACCTTCCTTCGGCAGACCGCGACATAGAACAGGTCGTAGTTGTGCTTGAGAGCCTTGGTGAGTCGATTGCCGCGAATGCAATAGATGACGAGGTGGATGCCCCCAGTACGTGCCAACTCTCCGATCAACGCTTTCAGATTCTTTTCCGCAATGTCAGGGGGAACTGTCCCTTCGCTTCCTTCGTCAAGTCCCGCAGTGTCCCAGAGGGTGCAAAGCACTCCGCCCAGCTTGACGTCGTAGCGTTCGTGTTGGAAAGTACACCCGAGCGCGGCATTGGAGGTATGCGCGCATTTCTCACCAGCAATCAAATTTATGATGGACGACTTGCCAACGCCAGTTTCACCGTATATGACGATATTTGGGGTATGAACGTCTACAAAGTCCTATGGAGAATACTCAGTCACGAAAATGAATAGAGGGCCGTTCAACATTACCTCTGTTGATCCTGGGGGGGCTGGGGCGGCAGGACGGTCCCGTCGTTGGACATGCTTTGCATTCTGAGGAAGAAGTCGGGCATTGGAAGACATTTTCGTTGGATGCTAAAGCTGCTTTCTAGGTCTGCGCAAGACATATGTACTTTCAACACCTACCTGCGCCTCACCGCCGTCCTGCGAGTACAACATACTCAGGTCAGATGATCAGGCACGTGGTTATTCTGCTCACCCTTTCTCCTGGTTGTGTAGGCAAATCCATGGTGTCGCGGTAGATGTATTTGTCGTTGTCCGTGGTACAAGGGGGACTGCTTCTCTGTCGACTCCTTGGG
This sequence comes from Boletus rufocinnamomeus, assembly GCA_038092675.1. Taxonomy (NCBI): domain Eukaryota; kingdom Fungi; phylum Basidiomycota; class Agaricomycetes; order Boletales; family Boletaceae; genus Boletus; species Boletus rufocinnamomeus. The sequence continues at coordinate 3,746 of JBBPQV010000846.1, read as the reverse complement.
TGGGTTTGGCCGCTCTTCGCGGATGTGGGGCGAACAGAATCCTTGCCTCACAATAAGGCAATGACAACTCTATTACGTCAGTGGACTTGCATCCGGAGGGTAAGCAAGAAATGGAGCTCCTCCATACAAATCCATGCGGCAAGCAAGTGTAGGATCGAGTACGTAAAACGTGATACAGTAGTGCGGATACCCGCCTACAAACATGAGTAATAGATGACGAACTTGAAGCTGTTATAACCTCCGAGTCCCTGCAAAAATGCCGAGTCCACAAGGCCAAGCCGCAGTACATTGAATGACAGTAACCCGTCTTCGAGGAACCAGCACAGGAAGCATGCCCAAAAAAAATGTTTGCCTCCAATCAATTGTTTCCAGACGTTGTCCCGCTTAGCGTCCTCACGCAGAAGACGTGCGCGTGAGGCCTGTCGTTCTCACTGCTCCACGGGACTTGCCGCATATTTGCTGTCATATTTCGAGCAATGCTTCGCGCCGTGCTAAATGAGCTAGTCCTGAAAGAAGGACCTCTGAACCCTAGGGACTGCCCATGCGCCGCAGGCAATGATATGATCGTGGCTCAGCGCCCGTAATCAAAGTCTGCTCCACGGGATGCAGCAAGTATTCCTGTCTGGATCCAGCACTGCACTTGCCGTGGATGCGAGAATGATAACTTGCAGTATAAAAATGGAGCGTCGGAGGATGTATCCAGATCCTCGAACCCGTTTCTTGCTCTGAACTTGCGTATAGCAGACGCCAAGCGGATTAACAACTCTAGCCCAAAGGATACGACAATCAATCGGAGAGATACATACCGGAGGTGGAAAAGGCTCCATCATACGATTCCACGTGCTGTACTACCGCCAACAACAGGAAAGGTAAGCCAATCAAGTTATCTACACCCTCGTCCATAAATCCCTAAAAAATATTTCAATATTGTGGTCCCAGCGTGCCAGCCTCGCAGCTTGAGGAAAATATCCAAGACAGTATACACCGTCACCGCCCTGCCGCGATGCCTGGTAGGTCTGTCAACGTAACGCCCTGAGGTAGCATTACCAACCACTATCTTTTCTGTCAGTATACCTCGGCTCAAGGCCCAAAAACGTCATCCTTTTCGGGGAAACTGGCGCCGGCAAGAGCTCCGTGATTAACTTGATGGCCGGAAGAGAGATCGCGAAGATTTCTGGAAACCTAAAGGGTTGCACGCTAGAAGCGACGGAGTACTGGTTCGGTCTTTCGGAAGATGTGTCACTTCGCATCTTTGACACGGTCGGGCTCGAAGAGCCAGAAATTGGCGTCAACTCGTTCATGGGCGCCATCGAGAAGGCTCACAAGCTCGTCCAATCCCTGCACTCCAGTGGTGGCATTGATCTCCTCCTCTTTTGTATCAAAGGTGGAAGAATCACCAGCGCGACGCAGCGAACCTATCGCCTGTTCTACGAGATTCTGTGCGGGAGTCAGGTACCCCTCGCAATGGTCGTGACGAATTTGGAACAGGAGGACGTCATGGAGAACTGGTGGGTCGCAAACGAAAAGACGTTTCAACGATATGGCATTCGCCCTGTCGCGCATGCGTGCATCACCGCCGTCCCGGCTCGCGTAACGGTGCATGCACAGAAACGGGCAGAGTCGCAGGAGACCCTCCAGAAGATGCTGATTGATATCATAATCAAGTCCAATTCTTCCTACGCGCGGGAGATACGGCTTTGGGTCGCCTCCATCGGTCAACGGCTCCGGTCGTTTTTGGGGCAGGGTAGGCCCCCCAAGAAGAGGGATCTGGTGAAGACGCTCGAAAGAAGATGTTCGCTTTCTCGTGGTGATGCTGCAAAGTTGGCGAATATGATTATTGAGGGGGATAATTAAATGACGAGGTACCTACGTAGCAGGTTTGCGCATGTGATCCTCGATTGTGTGAGATAGTACGTACTAGGTCGTATGTATGAAACTTGTGTAGTGTTATGACGTTATTTACAACCTTTGCGTAACCGCGCTGTGATAGGCTAGTAGCTAGTACTACTGACTCACTGGGAAATATTTCCGGTGAATCTTCGGAGATGGTGCCAACATCTGACGAACGAGTCACGAATATACCTCCTTAGTAAACCAGCGTGGGCCGAAACCATTCAATGATGTTATCTGAATCAACCCAAGCAAAGAAAAAACTCACGGAGATTTAGATTGATACCCGGCTGGCGGTTCGTCCACGATAAAGCTGCAGCTTTATCCATTCGTCGCTACGTAGAAAAAGCAGCTCCGTACTGGAAGAAGTCGACAGTCTTGATTCGAATCACCTTCTCAACCGACTGTACTTAAGGCTGTTGTAATGTGTGCAGTCGCTGGGGCTATTATGTAAGATTCGTTAGGGACTGAGTTGCAACAGCAGGAGAGCCTCCGATTAGTCTGGTGACCAGCCCGTCTAATGAGGCAAGCCGTCGATAATCGCCCCCACCCATGACAAGGTGCACTCAGCAACGCATCCGAGCGCATACTGAACGCATCCACCGTCCATTTGCCGCATTTGCGCATGGGACATCTTGTGGACCTCGCCAGCCTCTCAGCCACTCCATCCTTGCTACCAAAAACAGTCCCTGCAATGATGCCACCATCATTATTGACGGTGTTATTTTTTGTTTTGACTTATTGAATATTGAATAAAATCCAGTGCGAGGCGCACGCCAGCCAAGGGCACGAGAGGCAACAAATGCAAGTTATTTAAATTATGTAATGAACATCATGTGATACGTACTGCCATCCAATCACAGCCTGCGTACGAATCCTCGATCCTCGAAAACTTGACCCCTTTATTTCTCGAACACAACTCGCTCGTTCCAGTTGGATAGCTCAATTCCTGTAGATTCAATGTTCCTCCAGCTCCTGTATTATTTACAGTATTTATAGAAATTTTCTAACCGTGTTTTTTTCGGCCTACAAAGTGTGGTCACGTGGTTTTTGCAAGGCATGGACATTGGAGGCTGACAGCTGCAGCCCACCTTGCAGCTCACGTGCTGGAGACCCATAAATTGCCTCGGTGCCCTCGGCAATAATATTTCGCCCTTTACAGATTCTTGAGATGTCACCAGTTCACCTCGTGCCTGCCTTTCCCCATCACCATCCTTCCAACTCAAATGCGCCCAACACAATGCCACCTCCATCTCAAACACCACACCCACTGTTCGGTTGATGACGACACGGTGAACGACAGCCCAGTGACACGACACGGCGTGTGTTCCGTGACGCCTTCCCATCATTCCCGACATGCTTATCCTACTCGACCTGCTGGGTTCAGACCAACCACACGAAAGGACGCGACACATTCACGTAATGCCACCCGTTTATTCGCCCCGCTGGACCCCGAGACGGCACGTTCAGCGTGTGTGTTGGTGCTCGCCGTGTTGTTTGCCTTGCGTGCAGCGAGCAAGTTTGGGTTGGTCAAAACGCAACCACAATCATGATTCACTCACCCTCACCCACTTGCTTGCTCACTCTACCACCTTCACACTCACTTATGTCGTTTGCGTGCACGCGTGCACACCCGCCCCTTCGCTCGTCCCCACCCGCTGTGACATGTTCATGTTTGCATTTGTACATGAACAGGTTGGCTCATTCTGTCTCCGTTGTTACACACTAACCTTTGCACAGCTGCCCACTCGCTTGCCCCCACCCACTATCCACCCCCGCCCACCAGTCTGCACGCTTGTCCACGCACCCCCCCCCGGCGGGGGTGGTGCCAGGCGGCGCACAATCGGATTTTATCT
>JBBPQV010000845.1:0-14792 GCA_038092675.1 Boletus rufocinnamomeus | reverse complement strand
GCTGTATCTACGATTGCGTTTGCAGATGTTGACCTGGAGGATGGTCAGGCGGCGGTATGTAACGAGGGCGACTCGGAGGTGACTCAACTTGAAGTGGTCGGGCATGGTGTAGGTGAGGTCTGATTGAGGACACGGGTTGCCCGCCAAAAAGCTTGGATGAGCACTGGGCGCTAGCGTAGGAATGGCAGAGGATGATGTTATTTTCAGAAGGTGCCTCGGACACATATCTACTCACTCATTCACTAGCTATGCGGTTTGTGAAGTTGGATATATATTTGTTCAAATAGACGGGTTAGGAAAATAAACAACTCACGTGCTACGACTGCTTCCTCAGGCTGTGGTTCGCCATCACCAAGCTCGACTTGGTCCTCACTCGTGCTTTGGTGTCATCGTGTACGGTTGTAGTCAAGGCCGGGCCACAGATACGGCTTGTGATGGCCCATGGCCCGGCCTGAGACTTTGGTAGGTTCGAGCCCGGGGCCTGGAGGCTGGCGGGGCTTCCAGGATGTTTCCGTATATAGTAGTGATAGTTGTAAGCCCCGATTTGGGAACAACAACGTAATGACTCTTCATCCTTTCTTTCCATCGCCGTGCACATCCACAAGCACGACTTATCAGACAACACCAGTCAAGCTGTGACTCTGTAACTTCTGAGAACGTCGCAGTCAACTTGACGGGCCCCATGGCGGCGCGAACAGTCTCAGAACTCACCAACTGGGATGGCTGTCTCGACCATGGAATTCTTTATTCCTCGTGTACATCTCGTATTTCCCCTCTCTTCTCGCTTCCATTCGTTAGAATCACGTTCTCCCATCTATCTTACTCTCGAACCAACCATCCAACTATTTTCTTCTGAACTGCTAGGAACGCGCTTTTCAACATCAGTTTTATGGTCGAAGAGGGTCCTTCAATAAACAGCATTTTGGCACTCTTCCTGGCCCCGCTTTCTTATATAACCATATGCCCCATAATACCTCGGTTCATCATCGGCGTGCGTGAGCTGTATGACCGTGACCTTCACCGCTGCTGGCGGGGGGTTGACACCGGATTCGGTGTGTTATCGCAACCCATTGCTAGCCAAAACACAGTCGTGTCCGAGATTTCGTTCGCGGATGTTCCCCCGGGGCAGGAACAGGTTGTGGAAGTGGATGCAAACGGATCGGAGGCGATTCGACTCGAAACGTTGGGAGATAATGATAATACGGGTCAGGTTCAAGTTTGAACGAGGGTTTCGGGTGGAAATCGGGACGAGCACTAGCACTGGGGCACTTGGCCCATTGATTAATAGAAGAGGATGTGATACCCTGAATGGTGATTCGGATATTTGTTTTCCTATGTGTATGCCTCGTCTGCTGAGCTTAATGTATCATGTTTATATCTCCTAATGTTGCATGATCTATTAGGTACTATCTTAACGGAGCTTCTCCTCTTCACGTGCGATTTGGTTCTGTGCTGCTTGTGCACTGGCAGACTGAATGCGTTCGTAGAGATGCGCACGTTGATCACCTTTCTCGAGGGTTAAACGTTTAACAACGTATACGATACATCAAAGGCTTCTAGCACTGTGTCACGACCGCATGTCGCGGATGCATGAGCTCGGACATTCGAGGGTTGCACTGTTCCCTTCACGCACGGCATCAATCCATGAGTAAAGACTTAGGACGAGGCCAGTCGATTCCGCAGCGGACGCATGCTGAATGGCTAGTTATCAAGTGAGACACGTGACTTGATCGCGGCGTTGGTTTCATTGTCCAATGTCAACCCATTTCCGCTTGACCACCTCCAGCAGTCTTCCTTTTGAGTCTGATTCCCAAATACTGTGTCCACATCTTCCACTCCCGTCTCCTCCCCCCATTCTTGCTGAACCCTGTTCCAATGAAGCGGACTTGCCTTTTTGTCCGTTCCAAATCGCCTGTGCTGGCAAGTTCGTCCGAGACCTCAACTGTCTCTTCTGGATTACTTCTTCCGGTGTCGCTCAGCTGGGAGGGCCGCCAGTGACACAGCTTCCGAGGTCGGTGTTTATACTGGTGAGTTAACCTGCGCATTTCGTGTTATGACTGTCAGGTCACGTCCGGGCTAGGTTGAGGTGTTCAACTAATCAACTTCGTGTTCCATCAGTCTGGGACACGGACACGGACAATTGGGTAGTTGGGGTGATTGGATTTGTTGGACTGCAGCAGACGGGTGGGTGGTCCCGTCGCTTCTCACCGGTTTCCTAGTTCCTCCTTGCTCTCACGCACGTCGGTTTTCAGCGTCATTTTGACTGTAACTTGCTCACCCCATCGTAACACGTGACTATGTGCAAGGATAGTTCCTCCTTTTTGGCATTACGTGCAATCTAGACATTGCATCGCATTGATACCCCCCACGTCTATCGTCAGGCAGAGTATGACGCTTTTCAATGCAGCTCAGATATCCATTATTGCTTAAATCAATGCATATATGTTGTGTGCTCCGAGCTGAATGGTGTACGTACAAATGATCCAACTGTTTTGAAGGGAAAAAAGGACATGGACATCGTGCAACGCAGTGTCCCTTCCATTCGTGAGCACGTTCGATCTCATTGTTTGACTCAATCAAATTTTCAGGAACTGCACATAGCACAGAACTGAAACGACCATCCCGGGTACTGTGAGTCGACTACCGGGTGACCACATCCCGGAAGCATCCATTCATTCTACTTTTCACTCTTTCATTGGTGTGTTGCGTGTTGCGTGCGGTAACCATCATTTTTGGCAGATTTCTGACACTGACTGGCTCTCATTTATGTCATTGAAAAACCAAGTGGTGAATTCTTATTCCACTTCGTTTGCGGCCGCTCGACTGGACGAATACGATCTCTTCTCTTTTTGTAATACATCCTTCCTATTCTCCTCGACTTTATCCATGAAAATGCCCAATTCCCGCCTGTGAGGTCCACCAATAAGACATCCGGCGTAGCCGGGGGTGGTACTTTGCTTGGGTAGCGGTATGCTACCCCATGACAGCATGGAGGCATCCCATTGAAAGAGGACGGCCGAGCAAGATATACTCGATGGGGAGAAACGGGGCTTAAGTATCTCGGCGTCACCAGTGAGACGCGACTCGAAGTCTTCCAGTTCGGACTCAATCCTGTATCCACACGTTACCAACATTCCGTCCCACCCCCAATCCCTGACCCTACTGCTGGAGGGGATGGAGAGCACGGTCGAGGTCATCTTGAACGAGATGGGATGCACCGTGCGAGTTGTTTCCACGGGGCTTTGAAATTGTGGGGATGCACGTGCGATCAGTTGCGGTGCCTGTCTGTGCGGCAGAAGACGGCGATCGTGAATGCAGTGAAAGGTCATTATCTCAACAATCTGACATCCTGACTTGGGCTTTCTTGGTCCCATGCTAGAACTTGAAGCAGTCGCATCAGGCTCCTGCTGTCCTGGTTCCAGTATCTATCTGGCCCTCCGACCCAAAGGCGACACAGGTTATGACATTGCCTTTCTTATTGGCTTACTCAACGCCACGACACACTTCTTGATGCATCACAGTTCAGATCACTCTTGGCAGAAGCAACCATGGTTCTCCGCATCATTTCCGCAAATGAGGTGGCCATAGATGATGGTGAGTTCTTTGATATGGGTGGGGAGACACTGCCTCTCGTCATCGCCAAAATTTTGGTTTACCGGGCCATTACCCAAATTTACGGGTGGGTTGACGTGGATCATCCACTCAGAGGCATTGTGCAATGAAATAATTCTCTGATCTTCAAGTCGAGATCAGCATAAATAATGGGTTGGAATTGGTACATATTGATGGGCGGGAGTAGGTAGCCAAGATACGCTGTGATGTCACTCATCAGCACCTCTGGCTGGGCGTGGGTGTAGCAAGAGCACTGGCTATCGATTCGGGTCGATATTCAAATGAGTGACAAAGGACGCCTTCCAGCGCTTGTGATCCGCAGTACTGCGGTGGAATGGACGATCCAGTGGTAAGTTAGAAATGCGGTGTTGTTCTCTGCGCAGCAAACAATGGTGCTCTCGCACCGTCTTCTGTCAAGATCTCCATCTTGATCACGTGTTTGTCCACCGTTGTAGGATCGTACGTCACGCATCGTTCCAAACGAGTCGTGAAGCAAATATTCAATACACCGGGTAGAAGATATAACTGCTAGCCAGGAAACCCAACACAAAATTGCTGGTAACCTCCCTCTCTCCTACTTGGCAATCATTGTTTGTCGTTAAATCAGACATTGCCATTTCTCTTGTAGCTGCCATGACCCCTGACTCGCAGACCGCTTTGGAGCTTCTCCAGATGAACAACTATATAACCCGTATGGTTGCTCATATCATTTCAGTGAATAATTAATCTTATGGACCAGTGCAGTTGCTGCTGTCACTGTTGTCGTATATGATTATCGTGAGTGATGTTCATGTGCATGCTATCTATTTCGCTCTGAAGTAACCATTGCAATCATACCACTCCAGTCCTCACCTTTTCGAGAGAGGTATGTTATTTCACTCTGGAGTCTGGACGGCATCTTTGTCGGCTGACAATGTTCCAAGATAGACTATGTTTGGGTAAGGAAGAAACAATTATAGCACTGGCAAGCTCTCCTGACAGTCCCACAGTCCCGACCCTGGACCTGGGTTTCTACAATTTTTGTTCTAGTGCGCATAAAGTCTCAGGGGGACCCAGGACCCTATTGTATGTTTTCAAATTAACAGTTTGGTAGGTCCGCTATCTCGGCCTTTGCTGGCTTATGTAGGTCCATGGTTGCTTTAATGTATATCAAATTACATCATTAACAATGAATCTTGTGCTCTCAAGTCTTCGTAGCCTCGGTATGTTCAGAGCTGAATTGGAGATCAATTGAGCTGATCAGATACATTTACAGATGGTAGTATCTTCATCCCTGGCCCCCTCACAGTGAGTTTTCTGCTTTGCATCTTGTCTGTCATCAATGACCATCTTCTGGTAGATGTATAGATCTAAATTCCAATTGCAAACTGCATCGATAACAGTTCCATAGGTGTAAGTGGATCAATTCACTGCCTGTCACACTATCAGTATGAGACTTAGATGTTCCAAAGGTACTGTGATATCTGTGCTAGCTGTGTGGGAATTTGCAATATTTTATAATGCTGCAGATTGTGAGTTACTGTACCTGATGTCCTTCCCAGACCATAATTTCGATGACAGTGGTGATGATCCTGCGGGTGTATGCAATGTGGAGTCGATCCAAAAGGGTCCTCTTGGTCCTTCTGTTCATCTATGCGCCGCAGGTTATTTTCCTCTTTGTTTTTTTAGGTATCTACTACAATCCTAACACAGCCTCAGGTATGTCTGGAGCTACGGTGCATCCTTCATTGCGATCTCACAGAGACGACTTACATTTCCTGCCGCCATTTTCTTAAGTCACAATTGTTCAAATCAGCGATTTCTCTGTGTGCGCTTTCTCACCGGGGCTAATCGCATTATCTTCCACGCTTTACATGTTTAATAAAATCCCGCGATTCGTTCTTGGTGCTACACTTTTGGTTCTCGCCGTCATCAAAACCTTGAAGGAGTCAGTTGATATGTACAAGGCGACCAAGCAGTGGCAGCCTAATCGGTACATGCAACTACTCGTGAGAGATGGGATTATTTATTTCCTCGTGTACGTCTCGCCATTCCCCCTCCTCTCTCGTTTCCATTCATTACAATTACATTCTCCCATCCATCTTACTCTCGAGTACTTGCCGCAAACTAACCACTCAGTTATTTTCTTCTGAACTGTTAGGAACATGCTTTTCAACATTATTTCTATAGTCGAAGAGAGTGCTCCAATAGATAGCACTTTGGTGCTCTTCCTGCTCTCGTTTCCTTCCATAGCGATATGCCTCATGATGCCTCGGTTCATCATCAGCGTGCGAGAGCTGTATGACCGTGACCTTCGTGACAGCTGGCAGGGGATTGACACCGGGTTCGGTGCGTCGTCGCAACCCACTGCCAGTCAAAACACGGTTGTGTCCGAGATTGTGTTCGCGGATGCCCCCCCGGAGCAGGATCAGGTTGTAGAAGGGGACGCGAACGAATCGGAGGCGATCCGACTCGAAACGTTGGGAGATAATACGGGTCAGGTTTGAACGAGGAGTGTCGGGTGGGGGTCGGGGATGAGCACTAGCACTGAGAAAGTTGGCCCATCGATGAATAGAAGAGGATGTGATATTTTGGGTGATGATTCGGATATTTATTTACACGCTTGGACGTGTCATTTGATGTGCCACTTCAGACTTTTGGAGTCGGGGTGAATGGATCTCACTTGAGATGGCTTAGTGTTCAATTGATTGTGGTTCCTCAGCCCGGGACTCGTGACATTTGCCTCGCATATAAGCGGGTCAATAGAGGGAGAGATCACTCCCGACTGCTGGAATGAGAAAAAGAGACTGGAATGGACAGGTACTCCACGTGTTTGGGATCGAAGAGTGAGTTTCGGACATGCCATTGGAGAGTATGCTACGTCATCGTGCTGAAGATGACGCGCGTAACCTAACGAATGAAAGAGGGTCTACCTATCTCTTGCTGAGAGGAACGCTCAATAGCGAGAAAACAAAGAGGGAAAAAAAACTCCTTCAATCAGGTTACACGACGTTGACCCAAAATGTCTTCAATGTGATCAGCTATGATACGATAGGTTTCTTTCGAGGGATGCCTAGCATCGTCGAAGGCCACTAACGCTCATCCTTGGACTCAACACCCGACCGACAAAGCACCACTCACTCTGGGATTCGATAGAAGTGATGCACCGGGTCATCACAAGATCCGACCGTCCACGTTCCGTTGCAAACAGTGCAAGATCGATGCCCCGGAACGGGATGGAACACAGCGTAGCAGAGTTGACAAAGGGGGCATTGAACGGCGGGTTCTGTGCGCGGAACTCTGGGAGTCCGTTGACGATGGATTGGATCCATGCTTGACCGAAGACGAGAAAATTCTTGGCGTTTGTTGTTGGGGGTCGGAGAGGAGTGTCATTTGGGCGAGGAGGTCTTGGACTGTTTGCGGGAGATGATCACCATCGACTGGTCAAGAATAAAACTCAGTTCCATGTCCCAGAAGCCGAGAGCCAGACAGATCGGACAATCTTCCCTGTCACTGGGGGTGGTTGTTATTCACCAGCTAAGGTTCAATGCGGTTGTGCTTACTTGACGCTGAAGAAGATGGTATAGAGCGTGGTCTCTGAATCTAATGTATTGGATTTGTTTAAGGGTGTGGTTGCCAGCCGTGCTGCGTTGAACAACTGGACTAGCACAAACGCCAAACAACAAGGACGCTCTGCATGATGGAATTACGAAGGTAAGAATTGCTTGGCCACAGTTGAGTGATGTTCGCGATGGCACCTGACGGTACTAGCATTGCGGGTCAGGCCTGTCAAGCCTTCAAATCTGATGGAGATGGCATAGCAATGCTTACGGTGTAATCCATCATGTGAGTTCCTATGTCATTGGTAGTATCGTCCACCCATCCAGGACCATTTGGTCGAACGACCTCCAGCCTGCGCATTTCATGGAATAATGACAGCGGATGCAAAAGGCTGTCTATGATGCATTGATGCGTGCTCCCATGTGTATGGGAATCCTGCAAGTAAAAAGACTTAGGACGAGGCCAGTCGATTCGGTAGTGGACGCACGCCAAAGGAGATGATGATCTTGCATTGGTAGATCAATATTCAAACTAACATTCATGGCTGCTACAGTGTCAGGAAAGAATGCGCATTGAGGGCATACAACGAGATGGATCCCGTCGTTCCCTTGACGGGACCGAACTGTAGCGCTGACACTGGTTGCGAGGGCAAGTTGGCAAATATGATGATTGAAGAAAGCTAGAACATAAGCTGCACAAGCTATCAAGGATGATCGTGACGAGACGGAGGTTCCTTTCACTCCCTGTGTCTGCGACCACACGGTAGAGAAGCTAGGAACGAGTGATACTCACGAACGGACACGAGGATACTACGTGACGAGAGCGCTGGAAGAACAAGGAAAAACCGATCACCAGCCGCGTCGAATAAAGCCTGTCTTCTGCGATTTCCATAAGACTCTTCGAGCATGGTGCCGATACAGAACGTAAAAAAAAACAGCTCCCGCATAGACGAGTTTATCCGAGAATGTTGATCCAAAAAACCTTGAATGGCTAGCTACACACTTCAGGCTGGAGATGTCTGGAGGAGAAATTCAGTCTGAGGGATAATGGAAGATATGAGACGGGTTTAGTGAGAAGCATCCGGCATGAGACAGCCGTCCATAGCCGGGCTAGGCGTAGCCCAGGACAGGCCACGAACTGAGATCCGTTTCGCGACCTGAAGTAGCTGACCGGAGTGTAGAGAGCCGGAAAGGCGAACAGTTGAACTCCAGCCCAACGCACGGAAGGCCTGCCGGGGGTAGGACTGGAGTGTGAGACTATGTGAGGAGAAGAGACTGTATTGCGGAGAAGAAAGGACTTTATGGGTATGTAGGGTAGACTTTACATGAGTAGGCACTACGAGAGAGAGGAGAGAAAAACTAGGAACAAAAACAGGAGGAATAGTGAGTGGGGCAAAGGCGTGCGCGCGAGCTGATGAGTCGAGGAAGGGGATCAAGATGCAGCGGCCGCGTGTTGACGTGTCGGAGCCCGAAAATCCTCTCCGTAGAGGGGACGGTTGAATTGCAGCAGACGGGTGGGTGGTAATTTGCTCACCTCATTGTAACATGCGACTGCGTGCAAGGACAGTTCCCCCTTCTTGGCATGCATCTTCTGATCTCGAGGTTTTAGGTCTGGTTTGCGATCCTCGTGGCGGTGACTCCGTCAAGGTCCAATTGTCGACATGTCACGCCTGGATTTGATGGCCAAGATTCACTAGTGCACTGAGGAGTGGTGGCGTTTCGACAGGTCGCCACGTGGGAATTCTCTTGTTGAGTGGACAGGCTTGCGTCACGCAAAGGCGCGACTGTACACTCTTGCTTTCATACCCCCACACGCCCACAGAAAGCGTCCGTCGGCGTTCAGTCCTACTATCAAGCTAAAGTCGAAGCTGCCGAACTCTTGATCCACCAGATCGGCTGATATCCACAAACAAGAGGTCGTCCCGCGAAACCGCTAGATTTTTTGTGGGATCTTCGATGGGGTTACTACTTTCATGCCCAGCGTGAATTGTCCTTTGCGCTACCTTTGCAGGCGGGACGGGGTGGAGGATCGGGGTATCACTTATTCCCTCACGAAGGTTCCCTTCCAATACCCCCACCGGCTCAGTGACACCGTCATCTTTCCCTGTGGAGGAGTATGGTGTAACGGAACCTAACTCAGATGTCTAATATAAAATCCCTCCATATATGTTTCGTGTTCGAAGCCGAATGGTGTACGTACAAGTGATCCAGCTGTTCAAACGAAAAAAGAATGTTGACACCCTTGCAACGCAGTGTCTCTTGCATGCGTAGGCGCATTTGATATCACCCTCTGGTTCAATCAGCCATTTCTACAGAGCTAAAGTGATCCATCGATTGTTTTGGGAACACCTCGTGAGCATCCAGGGCCACTTTTCATTGACGTACTGACTTGTTATTTCTGACTGTACATATATCGTTCAATGTCTTTCGAGAACCCAGCAGTGATTCGGCGTTTACGGTTGCTATCCGTTCCCCTTCTCTCTTATTTCAGTACATCATTCTCATCCTCGATTGGATTCCTATGCCGGTGTCGTCAACTAACAAGACAATCCAAGATGGCCAGCGTGCTCGGGGATAACCTTTGACGGTATAAAGGTACCACCCCCGACGCCACCGCTAGAGGGGGTGGAGAACACTTTGAAGGACGGTAGAGGTGATCTTCGACGAGAAGGGTGCGAGTTCTTTCCACTAAGTCTCCTCAACGAAGGTGATCAATCAATCGTGATTGTCTTCGTGGGCTCGAGTGTTGACGCATCTCATGAGGGCTAGTCGATACTGAGGTCCTTATGCGCTGCCACTTTTGATCCGTCGCTTGTGCCCGCATATTCAACTTCAGTCCTGATATGAGTTCCCGGAAGTGGGACTGATATATCTTGTGATAGTAAGGTTTTCATTGGCGTATGTCGTATCTCGGGTACAACATGGCCCGGTTGGCGACAGTTTCTCCAACTAGACCTAAAACTTTGAGATAGAAGGCGGTCGTTCTGATCTTACGAAGGGTTGGTGATGTGGACGGTTCATCCGCCGAATCTGACAACGCAAGACGACCACGACTTGTGCCTGGACTAGAAGGAAACCCCATTGCCATGGTTTGGGAAAAGATGTATTATGGTTGGCGACTTACGGTTGGATCCCTTGCGTTTTTTTTCCTGTGAGTCGGGGTCGTTGAATTCAAATTCAAACTGTTGCTTCGGAATTTGGACTTGACAAACACAACCTCTCGAAGGTTAGAGAAGTTCTTGTTAGCCAGCATCACTAATCCGTAGGAACCTCACCTCACTGATGCTCCACTTATGTTGGGCCCGGGGATATCGGGCCTGCCGTCGGACAACGTACGTGTTCGCTTACGTTCGTTGTGCTGTTTATCTCTCACATCGTCACGTCCTCCACAGCTTTACGTTGCATGGGCGGGGATCAAGAAACCAAGTGGGGGTTGCCAACTTCTGCGCTCAGCCTCCCACAAAAGTCCTCCCTTTGCAGAATCCAGATTGCCATCAGTCAAGCATCGGTCTTGGTCCTGCTCACATCGCCCAGCCGTTCTCCGTTCTCCCGTTTGATTTACCTCAACAGGGAGTGCTGCTAGAAAGACAGTTTCCGAGGCTGGTTAGTACATGTCACAGGGTGAGTTCCACACCCACGCCATGTGGTCTGATCAGGTGGACAGGACAGGGGTGGGGAACGTCCATCGGACCAACTTGAAGTCGTTCGTGCCCCAGCTACGTAGGGTGACTGCGACGAAGGAAGCGAAATTTACGGGAAGACCGCGCTCCTAACACTATGCAACGAGCGACTATAACAATAATGATATCGCCAAACTCGAGGCCGTACTTCCGAGATGACAACGTAATTCCCCCAATGGAAGTGGACATCGAGGATAAATTAAGCTGGCCAGCGCTGTCGGACAGGTGATCCCTGGTGGGCACCTCGGTCTGAGTGCGGACACAAAGGGAGCCCTGATCGATCAGAATTCAGATTGGCGACAAAGACGCCTGCCGGGTGTCTCGGATCTGTCGTAACACCTTGAAATCAATAAAGAGGTAAGGATGTGGCGTTGACCGCAGTGATCTAACTGCTTGATGCACCTTTTGAAGCTCCTACTTCGCGCGGGACCTGGAGGTGATACGACGCAAGCAGCAACTCCAATTTACGACCTTGTCCTGTGCTGTATACACAACAATTTTGTTCACCCAGCGATCACGAAGACCCTCTTGCATAGCCATACGTCACGTCATCCCCATCATGTATCGCCGACCTTTTAATGTTGAATGGTCATTCATCATTCATAATCCTTTCAAGTTGTCCCACGCATGACATTGGCAAATAATTGGTACGCCGGGTAGTAGACATAACTGCCAATTGACCCACTCCTCAACCATCCTTCCCCATCCCCTGCTTGACTCTGATTTTCCGTTTGTCCATCAGCCAGTGTTTCTCGTTACACGAAATGTTCCGCCACGTAATTACTGGTTTAACCTTTAACCAAACAGACGACTATGCATCCAGTACGGTCGTCCACACTTCTGGTCACTGATTGATCTCACGAGATAGCACAGTCGCAATAATCATTGTTGCCGTATATGATTATGGTGAGTGATTCTTTGTGCACGCTATCCTTCTCATTTTAAACTGGAAATTGCAATCCTACTGGCAATGCAGTCCTCACCTTTTCGAATGAGGTATTGTATTTTACTCCCCACCTTTGGTTTCTTTGTTTGATGGCTAATGATTTACAAAGATAGACTACGTTTGGGTAAGAATGAGACGATTACCAATCAAGTTCCGTGTCCTTGACAAAACCATAGTCCAGACCCTGGACTTGGGTTTCTACACTGTTCATTATTGTATGTACAAGGCCTCATGGGACACTGCCGCACATGCTTCAAACTGATCATTCGGATAGGTTCGTTATGTTGGTCTTTGTTGGATTATGTAGGTCTATGGTCGCTTCATGTATATCTGAGACATGGCTAACCCTGAATTCATTTGCAAGCGCATTTGCACTCGGTATGCAGAACAGTACTACATGCCAAGGTGGATCAGACTGACCAAGTAGTACATTTGTAGCTGGTACTGGTTTGTTACCTGGGCCTGTCGATGTCAGTTTTTGTCTGCTCTATATATGCTCCATCATTAATGATTATGTTCTGATAGCTGTAGGTACCTCATCCCCATCATTGATGCTATAACATTAACAGTCAAGTAGATGTAAGCATCCTCTTTTACAGCTCTCAGTACCTGGATGAGATATGGATACTATTTCGAAGGTATTGGAATGTGGCTGGTAGATAGATGGGGATATGTGTTGTTCGTTGCTGCTGCCGACCGTGAGTTGTCGTGCTCCCTAGCTTGGTTTTCCTGTCCGTTGACTTACTGTAAATCACAGTGGTAATGATTCTGCGTGTTTATGCAATGTGGAATAAATCCAGAACAATCCTCAGCATTCTCTTGTTCCTTTCTATGGTGCAAACCATTGTCAGCTGCGTTTGGGACGGTGTCTACTACAACCCCGATAAGACCTGGTCAGGTATGTTTCGAACGAAATTGGGTATCCCGGATGTAATCTTAAGCAAATGGCCCTATCTTTTCATTCCCTTCTCCAGTAACGATCCAACATACTGCCGTTTCGACATTTTGCAACGAGTTCTCGCTAACCCCCCCGGGTAAATACGAATTAATTCCCCGAGTGTTTGTCGGTGTTACACTGTTGATCCTCGCTGTCATCCCAACCGTGAAACAAGCGGTTGAGATGTACCGATTGACGAAGCACTGGCAGATGAACCGGTACATGAAGCTATTCGTGAGGGAAGGAGTGCTTTATTTCGTCCTGTATGTTTCTCTTGTCCCGTTCCGAATCTGTCATCTCTATATGTCCATATTGTTCGCCTTCACCCTCACTCTCTCCAAAACCCATAAAGAAAAAACTAATCACCCCGATGTTTTCTCCTGAACCAGGAATCTGCTTGCCAACACCCTGATTGCGATCCCACCCGGCTCTCCCCGCCTCGTCTCTTTTTTGGATGTCCTGAACTGCCTCAGTACTTCGATTTCATGCCTCATCATGCCTCGGTTCATCATCAGCACAAGGGAATTGTATCACCGCGACCTTCGGAAGCGATGGCAAGGCATTGACACTGGATTCGGGGTAATCTCACAAGCAATTTCCAGCGGTAACGGAGCTGTATCTACGATTGCATTTGTGGATGTTGGCTCAGAGGAAGGTCAGGCGGCGGAGTGCGACGAGGACGACCCGGAGGTGATTCAACTTGAAGTGGCCGGGCATGGTGCAGGTGAGATATAATTGAGGACTTAGGGCCGCCAAAAAAAACTTTGGCAGAGGATGTTGTTGTTTTCAGAATGTGCCTCGGACACATATCTATTTACCTACTCATTATCTATGCGGTTTGTAAACTTGGATATCTACAGTATTTGTGTTCAAACGGGCGGGTTTGAGGAAACTAGACAACTCACGGTTGCACCGACTGCTTCCTATGATTTATTGTCACCAAAGTTGACTTTGATTCTTTGGTCGAAAACGTTCATCTAATAATGGGTACATTCTTGACAGCACTGACGATCTTCTGGAACAGTTCCCAAATCAAAATTCCATTCACCGATCGCTGTTTTCGAGTGGGATCTTGCAACATTTTCGAAA
Organism: Boletus rufocinnamomeus; assembly: GCA_038092675.1. Lineage (NCBI taxonomy): Eukaryota > Fungi > Basidiomycota > Agaricomycetes > Boletales > Boletaceae > Boletus > Boletus rufocinnamomeus. The sequence continues at coordinate 989 of JBBPQV010000845.1, read as the reverse complement.
TCACCGTTTCGCGGGGCTTGCAATGTTTTTTGTTTTTGTTTTTACCGCATCGATCTGATTCATTCAAACACATGCACGTCGGTCAATGTCGAGAAATGTGCACATGCGTCGCATGCGCCTTTCAAGCGCGTTCGTCGATGGTTTCATGCTGACAATTGGAGAGCATAGTGGTGATGTGAATCGGGTCCGAGAGCAGTGGGAGGTCGTTAATAGTTCTCATTACTGCCAAACGGGTAGGGGAAAGGAGGCGCTTGTCATTTCTGATCACCCATGACTCGTGTTCCATTTTGTTGGAGGAGAACCCGGTAGTAATTCCGTATCCCATCAGTGGAAGGTTCAACACCATCGTCGGGACACTGGCAAGGAGTTTCGTTGGGGTTGACGATCAGACGCTTGACGAAAAAAAAAGGGACGAACGATGCCTCATGTTGTCCACGCCCTGATAGTAAATTGCAATCACCATCGTTCGGTTCTGCTCTTTCATGACGTGTCTTGTAGCACGAACGGTGGTGTGCCACTATTTTATAGACCTCTGAGAATGATCTGTGGATGGAGAACCATATTGGCAGAATTCATCTCGCTTAGTGTTATCCTGTAGCTATGAGACACACCTGAGCGAGCGGGATCCTCCCTAGTATGATGGCAACGACTGTGTGCTGATCTCGAGGTTTTGAGTAGCAGTGGTGGCACCCCGAAAGACCATGGGAATTCTCTTGTCCGCGCATGCAAGTGCGCGACTGTACGCTCTTACTTTCATTCCCCCACAACATGCCCGTCCCTACACTCCACAGAAAGTGCCCGTCGGCGTTCAGTCCTACTACCAACATCTGGAAAAAACAAAGGGGCCCATAGTAACCCCGGTTGCTATGTAGTCTAAATAGAGCGCTGTAGTCATTTACGCAAGCGCGCCCACTACAGAGTACTTTGTAGAGAGGTATCGTGCGGGCGTTTGCTACAGAGCACTACATATCGAAAACGTGTATTTCAAG
>JBBPQV010000844.1:0-14806 GCA_038092675.1 Boletus rufocinnamomeus | reverse complement strand
TGGGGAAATAAAATGGTTTTAGATACCCAATCTATGGTGGGGTTATGCTGAGCCAGCCAATCATAATCAACAATGAGGTGGTGGGTTCCTAGTTTAGAAACATAGGCTTCCAGGACCTCATAATGGCTGGCAATCCCAATAATTAATGTTACTGCATGGGTTACTTGGCCTATTGCTCCATTAGAGCCATCAGCATTTTTCACCAAAATAGGGTTAGTTATTTTATATGTAGGAATACTGTGAGAGAGAACATAGTCCTTGTCAATAAAAGTGTGGGAAGCACCTGAATCTAGAAGGGACTTAAACGATCAAGATTGCCAACTTCCATCTTCATAATTCAGTACACGTGTCTCAAGTGACATTTCACCACTGAATGACAACATGCTTGTGCAAATAAAAAGAGAATCAGGAGAGTTGAGGGATTTATAATTAGGAGAATTTCTTACTTGGCGAACAAGAGAATTAAGCATGCTTTGTTTTAATTCTGGCACCACGCTCATGCTTTGTTGAGTTGCTCTTTCGGAATGGGGAATAATATTGCCAAGGAGATCGTCCAAGGTACATACAGGGAAATCAGACTCATCGCAGTCCACAAGATCGATAGAAATATTACAAGAGGAAAGAGAAATGGAAGAAGAAACATAATTGTCCAGTCCATGAACACCCTCATTGTTTACAGACTTATTTAATTTAAAGAGCTGGCCACCTTCTGCCTTGCTTCTACTTTGAACTTGTCTCTGTAGTCAGCTTTGGCTTCTGCCGAATAGAAGGACAGTGTTGCTGCTTGTTGAGCAACAATGGGGGGAGTGGATGGGACAGGAGTGGTGGTTGGCGGCGGGGGAAGGAGATGACCATATGTGTGCTGGGCATGCTGCATGGGCAGCTGGTAAGGTGCAGCAGGCACAAAAGCACCTGTTTCATAATCCCAAAGATATTGCTGCTGTACCTGTGGTGGACGCAGGGCTCACTTGTTGGGGTTTTGTGAGCAATCAGGCCATATGTGGCCAACCTTGTTGCATCTGTAGCATGTATGGGTATTGGGCCGAGATGGGAGAGCCTGTTGGGCATCTATCTCCATCAGGGCTCCTCTACCTGGCTGTGTACTGGTGGGAGTGAAATGGGAATGGTTACCCAGAGGAGGTCATGGCGGGGGTGGATAATATTGTTGGCCATAAGGCCGCAGGGGACAAGGAGTGAACTGGGGGCGATATGAAGAAGGGATGGGGCAAGAGGGTGGACCACATTTGATTGTGATTTGTTCAAAGTTCCTACCGATTGCTCAGTAGTTTCCACAGAGCTCAAGGTAGTCATTGGACTCCTTTCCCATCATCTTTGCTTGGTAATAGATGCGGTAGTCAAGAGTTTTCTTGAGCAGTTCAAGGGCAAAGCCCACCCCGATATCTGCTTCCTTTATCAGGATGATGAACTCCTGGATAAACAAATCTATGGGCCTAGACCCTTGCCTTAAGGCTTGCAGCTTCTTGAGGCTCTCGTGAGCCAGTACCTCAATCTGGAAGTACTCCTTAATTTCAATCTGGAGATCAGGCCACTTGGGCCAAGCTACAATGCCTTTCGGTGCGGTTACTGCAGATCCTGCTGCTATTGGGATCTCGGTCTCTTCTTCTTCTAAGTATCGTTCTAGTGTAATCTGGGCGAAGCCCTCAGCTTTCTTCTCGAGTTGAGACCAGACTGCAACCATGCAGACACAGTTGTCCTTCCAATCCTGTGCATCGACCCAGAGTCGAAGCTTGATCCACCAGGCACAAAATTTTGAGCAGTCACCATCCCAGTTACCAGGGTCAACAATTTTCTTTGATATATTTGAGTGCTCCTTGCTCAAGGCAAGCGCATCGAGGTGGTTGACGAGATCATTGATATCAACAGAAGACATTTTTTAATGGGAAGAGGAGGGGCGGTGGTGTTGGAGGAAAAAGGAGTTGGAGAAGTAGTTGTTGTGACACCTGTTACATTGAAGCTGTACGTAACAGAAGAGTGCGAGTTGGGCATCGGAGTATCTTTCGGTATAAGGAATTTGCTTCTTTGGAGGGGAAGGAGCTGGAGGAGGAGCTGCTGGAGCAGTAGGAGTTTGTACCGGTTGGGGTTGTTGCACTACTCTATTCGTGCGAACACCAGCCAGCTTAATCCTTACTGCGAGGTATCTTACAACCAAGCTCGAGGGATGCAGCAAATAGAAGATCTAAAAAAATAAACTTTCGACCAGAGGTAATACCTTCTTTTCTGTAAGGTCTTGTAATGAGTTCTCTGGGGTCCACAAAGCCCAGGAACAAAACAACACATATACTAACGTAAAAGAACTATGAACTGATGCTCTACCTCCCCAATCACTTGAGGGACTAACACAGCGATATAAGCTTGGCTACGGGCTGTATGACAACAGTGGTTCCCATATTGCTCTTTGCAAACAAGGCACAACCCTTGCACGGCTATCACCTCAATGGAGGGACTGAGAAGGTTCTAAGTAACAAGACAAAAGCTTGGGGTACTGCCCCACATTCTAAAGGCACAAATGTAAAGAAAATGAAAAACAAAAAACTCCGGTGGGTTCTCTTTGGCCCTAGAGTCCGGGCAGTGTATAGAAGTCTAATCCAAGTGTTGCGAGCGTACTCGAGCAAACACTGGCAGGACTCTGCTGAGGCTACACCAAACCAAACAATAAGAGAAGGGAGAAGATGAAGAGTAGAGACAAGGTGGTCTTCCTTAATATACTCGCAAGGATGTAGGTCGCAAGGTACAAATGGATTAGACTGGGGGGTCCAGTCGAGTACAACTACTTTATATATGTTACAGGATGGCGCACGGACCATAGGGTCCATGGGAAAGACTACTTGATATAGATAGATGAGAGAAGACGTTGTGAGAAAAAGAAGTTGATGATGAGAAAGAAAGGACAGAAATTAATAAGGCATGTTGTGCAGTGTGTTTGTCTAGACCATAGGTCACATGTATTTTCCCATGGTCACGTGCACATCATGTGACTTCAAAGTCTGAAAGATGTAAGGTAAGTGCGTGAGTGCACTTAAGTTAAAAAGTTTTAAAAATATAGTATATCATAACAAAGAGAGAGGACCCATCAGTGAGGGCTTTAACAGTGTCAAGCACAAGGGGGTTGGTGGAGGAGGAGGGTGCAATCTTTGCAGCCAGAGCTGCATTGATAGAGCAAACAAAGAGGTCAGGAAAGAGGAGGGTGATGTCCTAATTATCCATGGTGGTGGTGACATCATCCTAATAAGAGAGAGCATCTGCTGGGCCCATCTGGGTATCAGGGAGGTGGTGGAAAGTTAGGTCGAAGTCCTGTAGGAACATCAACCATTGAGCTTGGTGGTGAGACAGTTTCCTGGGTTGCTTGAAGTAAGTCAAGTTCTTGTGATCTGTGAGGATAGTAACAGGGTGGGAGGTGCCCAGAAGGTAGTGTCACCATTCTTCTAGAGCATGGATGACAGTGAGCAACTTGTGATCATCGATATTGTAGTTCCTTTTAGCTGGGGATAGGGTCTGAGAGAGGTAGGCGCAGGGGTGGAGATCACCATTGATATCTTTCTGCATGAGGACTGCTCCAGTGGTGGTAAGGGATGTGTTGGTGATGATGAAAAAGGGGGAGAGGACATTGGGGAGATGTAGAACTGGTTATTTGGTAAAGGCCCCCTTGATGGCAAGGAAGGTGGTTTGTTGGGGTTCCTCCCACTTCCAGGGGGCATTCTTCTTTGTCAGTTTGATAAGAGGACAGGCTAGGGCTGAGAAGTCTGGGATGAACTTTCTATAGAATTTACAGAACCCTATGAATGACCAGACTGCTTTAACAGAAGATGGAGGTTTCCAGTTGTCAATAGCACTTAGCTTGACTGGATCCATCTTCACCTTCCCTTCTTGCATGATCAACCCTAAGTATTCCACCTCATCAATGTCAAAGGAACACTTCTTGAGTTTGAGGAAGAGTTTGTGTTCCTGTAGTCATTTGAGAACTTGTTTTGTTCATTTCTTATGGACAGTGGGGGAGGTGAAATGGATGAGGATATCGTTCATGTAGATAATAAGCCATCCTTCTGCCATTACATGTATGTCACTGAAGAGGTGATCCATGAGGACCTGGAAAGTGGTGGGGGAATTACAGAGTTCAAAGAACATTACTGTCAGTTCAAAGAGGCTGAAAGGGGTGATAAAGGCGGCCTTCCAGTGATCTTTAGGCTTGATCAGCACATTATTATACCCCCATTGAATGTCCATTTTGGTGAAAAGGCTAGAGCCTTTCAGTTTATTCATTAGATCAGATCTGAGAGGGAGGAAATAGGCATTCTTGATGGTATGCTCATTGAGATATCAGTAGTCCTGACAGGGATGGACTGATCCATCCTTCTTTGGGATGAAAAAGCAGGAGGAAGCCTGCAGTGATTTCAACAGAACTATCTTTCCAGACTTGACATGTTCATTGATGAACATCCAACAGGCATCAAGTTCCTTAGAATTAAGGGGATAGGCTTTGGCAACTTTTGGAGAGAAGCCATCCTTGAGATTGATGGCATGATTGAAGGATCAAGAGGGGGGTAGTTTGTTGATGATCTTTTTCTTGAATACATTTTGGAAAGCAGAGTATTGTGGTGGGAGTTTCTTCTCCACCTTCTCCACCTTTGAGGCAATCTCAGTCATGATGGTGGTTTGCAAATGGACAGAGAATGATTGAGTCATTTCTTCCATAACTGAGTGATGTGGAGATCCAGATCTATGTCCAGGTATTGAACAAGATATTGCTGGGTGATGGCTTCTGGGGAGTCATGACAAGGGGTGGGGAGTCAATTTGGGATGGTGACCTGTCCATTTGCCCAGTCAATGATGGGGTTGAGGTCTTTAAGCCAGAAGAGGCCAAGGATGACATTCTTGGACCCACAGTTGATGACCATTAGCTTTTGTTCTTCTTTGATTTCTCCTACTTGAAGAGTAAGAGATACCTGGTGTTGGATGATCCCTTCCTTGTTGGTAGATCCATCTACATTTCAAGCTTTCAGTGGTTTTGGAAGTCAAGTGGTAGGAATGTGATGTCTCAAGACAAAGTCTTGATTGATAAAACACCCAGTAGTACCACTATCAATTAGGGCAGTGACATCAATGATTTGCACTCCTGCATGTATACAAAGGGAAAGGGAAATTTGAATTGACTGCATATGCAAATCTGATATAAATACAGGAGCTATTATGGGTGGAGAAGATGTCAAGACTTTCCTCTGTTTAAAAATCCTTAGCTGCTTCTATCCTAGTAGCTGCCACTGTTTCTCCTGCTTTCTCTGGCTGTTCTTCATAGTAGGTTTTAAGTACCTGTAGGATATCCTCCTTGGGGATGTTCCTTCCTCCAAGGCTAGTGATGTAGGTTGCAATGGGGTCCAGGGTAGGAGTGGTGGAAGTGGCTCTACATAACACTCTGGGGGTTCCTTGGGGGATATGGTGGTCTGTTGTTGCTGCAAGGCAGATTGTTGTTTTGAAAAGGGGGGCAAGGGTGGTTGGTGGTGTGACATCCCCTTTGATGGCAGATGAAGCAGAGGTTGTCCTTGATGTGGCAGGCTTGTTCAACCAGAGTAAGGTGGATGGCATCCATGTTCATGGCATTGGGGTTGCAACGAGGGGTAGAGCGATTCTGATGGGGTGGGGTCCAAGTGGACATGGGGATAAAGGCTCTTCCTCATCAGAGTCCATCTTGTCTTCTTGCCTGCCCAGCAAATTGGAAGGCCTTCTGGATCCATTCATCAATAGTAGTTGGGATGACGAACATCATGATGATGGAGTCAGAGAGCTCCTTGTCTAGGCCATTGATGTACCACTCAATCAACACCTTCTGATCTGTAATCTCGGCTTTTCCAGCAAGAAGTTGGAACTGGAGGTTATAGTTGTCCAGTCCATCAGGATCTCTGAGATTCTATCTTAACCTTCCCAAGTTGATTTGAGCCTTGGCTTTGACATTGTATGGGATAAAGGCTTTAATGAAGCCTTGAGTTACAGCAGCAAAGAACTTAGCATTGTCCTCCATTGTTTCATCTTCTATTTTCTGGTACCAACCCTCGGAAAAGTCCTTTCCTTATCCTTTGCTCATTTTGGCAAAGAGAGTAAGTATCTTGGCTCAATCATTATAGAAATGAGAGTTCATCTGAAAGTAGGCCTTCATGGCCAGCAGCCATCATGGTGCATCATCTGGGTGACCAGAGAAATTGTCCAGCAGACCTGCCTTAATTTCTGACTTGTGTTCATTGATGTCCATGGGGATAGGGAATTCTAGTGGAGATTCTGCTCTTTCCTTGATAGTAGCGCTTTGTGGTGATAGAGGCACAGCTGGTTGAACAGTTTGACTCAGGTTATAAAGGACTGTTCCTTGAGTGGTCAAAGATGAAAGGCAAAAGGGGTGGGGAGTGACAGAGTCTCAGTTAAAGAAGGAGGAGTCATCATAGTGGTAGTTGGTGGGTTCAGTTGTGAGAGGGGGTACTTTGATTTCAGTGTATTCCTCCTGTTCAGGAAAGGGGGCTTAGATTCCTCTTCATCATGAAATGGTGGTAGAGGGGATCTTGTGCTAAACAGCAGAGGTAAAATGGATGATCTAGTTCTTTTGTTACACTAATGCATAGAACCTAGTCAAAGTGCACACTCAAGTGTAGTATGAAGACACTTAGAAGCTCAGGGGTCTCACTATGACTAATTGAAAGACTAATCACTTGCAGAATGACCAGGCTCTAGCAAGTATATTGTGTAAAACTAGATGTGGGATTGTAATACAAGGGCAAGGTATTTATACTACTAGGAATGGTGCACAGACCAAGGGCACACAGACCATCTGGGTAGAGGGGAAGACAAGGCAGTACAAGAGAACTGCCTAGAAGAAGTTAATTGTCTGAATGAAGTAAGTCGTTCATAAAAGTAGCATAGCCTAAAGTAATCACCATAAGGGCATAGGCCTCTTGTGTATGAGAAGGTGAACATGTGAGAGCATATTTAGAAGGATAAAAAGGAAGAAAATCCATAACACAAGGTGTGTAAAGCAAAGATAGCAAGAGGCAACAAGAGTCAATGAAGTGTTGAGACAACTGACTGGAGAGTGGAGAAATGTCTAACAGTCTTAAGATTATAGAGCCAGAAAGGCTCTGTACTTATACTATACAGAGTATAAGGTTAGAACTGAGTCTAAAGATATAAAGGAAATACCCTCAGCCCATGGGCTCCCATTGGTAGAAAATGTATTGTATGATCTACCATATGTATAAGGTGTCAACCCTATACCCTGACAAGTGATGTAAGAAATCCTTGTACCCTGGGTCAAGGGTTTAACCATATCCATGATAGTGGTGTCTGGATCCATGAGTTGAGGGTATGATCTCATGAATAATGTACATATACTGATGTCATGGTCTAGGCATATGACATCATATGAGTCTAGCCTGTGTCATGTGAGTTAAGGGTCACAGGCAACCAAAGAGAATATGAGTATCATAATGAAGGAATAATATGGTAGAAGAAATAATGAATAATAAACCATATTTCCAACAGATAGTATGAACTTGGATGCTGAGATCTCACATGAGATGGACTTAGAGGATCTGGTGGACTTGATGATTGAGACTGATGAAGATGATCTGGACATTGCCAATAATGGCAATGGTGATGGTGATGACTCAGAGGATGGATTAGTTAATAAGGTCACTGAGTTGAGTGAGCGCAAGCACTATGCATTGGAGAGAGACATCCTTCTGGTCAAATTTGTATTAGCAAAGGTACAGGGTAAAGAGACTCACCATTCACTGTTTTAAATGTGTTTTTCAGCTTTGAAAATTGGCCAGTTCCATCCTGAAATCACCCACAATCCATCTTGAAGCATAGCAAGAAATATTGACCAAGTTTCCATGTGATGTTGCCACCTGTTGGAACTCAATGTTAGATATGTTGAGTTACAATATGCATTGGATCACAAGCAGGCCATCAACCAGATGACATAGAGACAAGAGGGAGGTATGCACAAGTACAAGCTGAGTGATCTTGAATGGTCAATTCTTGATCAGCTGCAACATGTGTTGAAGGTGTGTTCTGCACATGGACATATATATAACATAAGCACAAGCTATCTCTCACCAGCATCATGTTACAGTTTGCTTTTACACATGTCTATTTATTTTCACACTTCACATTTATTTTCTTCTTTCAAAGTCATGTGACTAGATCATGTGATGGGTCACATGACTCTTTAAGACTCACAGCTTGACTCACCCATCAGCTACTTCTTGATGCAGGCTATGCCATCAGTCATTGTGATGCACTCTAAATCTTCATGACTCTAATGAATGCATTTATCCTTTTATAGTTATATTAATTCCCATGTTTATCTCCATGCTGTACACTTCTTTTCTTCTCTTCCATTCTGCCACAGCTTGCTGTTGCATCATGCCTTTCATCTCCACCTCTTCCATTTCATGGCTATGCTAACACATGTTATAACTCATGTTCTTAATCACCACTCCTCATATGCCCATATATACTTGTATTGGTAGATCTGATACAAACATGTACAAATCCTATGAATAGTATATAAACCTCAAGACTTCACTGGATGTCCTCCAGTTTAGTTCTCATGGAGTTTCCCCTTACTTTCAAGACTGAGCCCAATTCTTCCTTCATCCCTTTTTCCTAAAGTTGACATTTGGTGAAGACCTGAGGTACACCTAGTATCTTGTTTGGGTTGTTTCACATCACATAGGTTCTCAAAAACACAACACTTTTCTTTTCTCATGCAGTGCCAAACTTGGTGGCTGTAATTCCTGCCATGGATGCCCTCAACAAGGAATTTGCCTCTTATTCTCACAACCACCTCCTCACAGTGGCAATCCATGCTGCTGTGTCACTTGCCAAACAGACCCTCAACAGGTATTATTCACTTGCTGACAGCTCTGAAATATATCATATTGCAATAATTCTACATCCTTGGCACAAGTTAACCTACTTCAAGATTGTCCATTGGGTGTCAGAATGAGTCAAGACTGCAGAGGGACTTGTGCAAGAGGAATTCAAGTGCACCTATGCTCCTACTGAACTCACTTCTGACACAGATACCTTGGACAATCAACATAGTTGACAAGCCCATCAACTCAAAGAAAACCCACAACATTTTCAACAACATGAAGGTATTTGCACTGCCCAAGGCTGGTGATCTCCATAGTGAAATTGACCAGTACCTGGCCACAGATGTAGAAAAAGCTAATGACCTGCTCTCAAGAATGGCTCTCAATTATCTCACCATCCCTTCCACTTCTGTTGACATTGAATGGCTCTTCAGTCATAGTCAGCTGCTTTTGTCACATATCCATTCTTGTTTGTCAGTGGATGCTACTTGTGCACTTCTGTGTCTCAGCACTTGAAGCACCCTGGGTTTGGTCAATAGTGAGGATGTGAAGGTTAGTTTAATGCTGGACATTGATGGTGATGAGGAGGTTTTGGACTTGGATGCATGGCAAGATGATTAGACAGTTTAGACATAGTATACTAGTACTTTGTCTAACAATTTGAATACCTGTGGGTATTTTGAGTATGGGTAGCAATACAGGTAATGTTGCTGTGGCTTGGCTAGCTAATGATCAATCTTGGTTCTGATCAGCTTAAGCAGCAGTTCAGTCACATGTGGCATTGGGGCTGATCATATTGGCTAGCTTGGTTCAACTAGTCACTTCAGTTGATTTTCAGCCATTAACAATGATTAGTCAGCTGCAGCCAGCTGTAAGTTGATTACAGTTGATACAAATGTACAGAATACAAGTAAGAAAATCCTTACAAAATGAAATTTGTAGTCCAACAATCTCCCCAACCCAAATTGAACCTGCTGAATCCCAGAAACAGGTTGCAAAGATGCATCATGGGCACAGCATCAGAATTCAGGACTTAGATCAACATGCTAGGTGTAGTGGCAGCAGCTAGGCAGCTAGATTGCAAACTTCCATGGATTGTGTTAGATATGGCAGAGGGCAACGAAAAAATTGCATACATTCATTTGGGTGTTGGGGCCATTTGGCCCACTGATGACAATTGACCCACCATGGACCACCACTTGTGACTACAGAGGACATGGGGAGTTGCAGTGTTGAAATCAGCAGATGATATATTTGCCTGTTGCACAGCCAGCAGAAGAGGGGTGCCAGTGTGGTCTGGGCCTTGTGGTCCAACATCAGGACATGACGGTGGTGGCAAGAGCCATGAGACAGGCTCATGAAGACTGAGACATGTGAGACCATGGATGAATTTGGTGTTTCAGGATGGAGTGTAGAATACTTTAGTAGACACTATAATATTAGTAGAAGTACTAGTTACCTGTAGAATACTTTAGTAGTCACTAAAGTAAACATAAACTACTGTGGTGCAATGTAATGATCACTTATGTAAGCTGTAAGTACCATATATGGAATAATAACGCCAACATGGAGAGCTGCCAACATCCATCACATGTAATCATAACTGGGCTCTTCTGAAAAGGAGTGTTCACACATAGGTGAGCAGGGCAGCAAGTTCTTGGGGCAATCCACCACATAGCAGCTCAACTGGAGTCTTTTGCTTCAGTTTGAGTATTGATGAAGACTTTGTCAAGTGAGAATCCATCCATGGCAGTGAACCACACAACAAGTAAATAAAAAAGTACACAAGAGATTCAACATCATCACAACATTCTAGCTGAGCTCCCAAGTGACTGTTGATCAATATAGAAGCAGGAGTTCCAGTAAGGTGGCCAGCACAGACAAAGAGAAAGTGATTCCCAGTCATTGGATCACAATACTGTCTGGCAATCCCAAAGTTGATGATAAAGATGGTAAGAGCATTGTGGTCAAGATCCATCAGGGTATTCTATGGCTTGATATCAGTGTGAATGTAACCATGGCCATGTATAGACTGTAGACAAGAGATCTATGGAGGCACTTGCAGTGAGCACTGAGCCAGTTGGCATAAACTGACATACCAATTGCTCTGCAATATGAGTGATTGTGTGGACATGGACCTTTTTGTGTTTGTTAATAAGATTGTGTAATGAAGGGCCAAGGAGATCCAGAACTAATCCATCACAACTGGCCTCTCTGCCAAACCAGTAAGCTCAAGGGATTCCTTTATTATATTTGAGTTTCTTCAGAATTTCATATTCATGCTCCACAAATGATTCTCCATCAAGAGAAAGTTCAAGCTTGATTGTGTAAGACTTGTGAGTAAAGATGTTCACAGCTGTGTGTACACTTGCTGGGAGATGCTCATCAGTCAACAGTACTATAAAGCCTGAACACTGAGCTATATCTATGAATGGAATGTATTGTAAGTCCCAGCACCAAGTAGCTCTTTTATTCTAAATCTGCTATTGACACAGACTGGGATGAGACTCTGACTTATTTCAAGAACTTGAAGCAGCAGATGGATCACTGGGATTTGAATATTGGTTGGTCTTTGGTGCAGGTGTGTTGTATGGCCTGTGCATCTATTTTAAAACTTCTTCAGTGTTTCATATGCTAATTGGATCATTCAGAACTTCACTGATCCTTCTTGTGGGATCACTCTTGCTATTGAACAATCAAACCACATTTTGCCCTATTGCCACACCCAGTGTTTATCCTGGCAACTCCTCCAAACAATACTGGTTCAGATCACAACACATGGTGCAGTGCTGGATCCAATATCTAATACCAGCTAGCTGCTGCTGCATTTGACACATTTTCTCAGTTACTTTGATGGCTTCAGTCATTTCTGCAGCTCAAACCCCTCAGTCTCTTCAACCTTCCAGTCCCCTTGACAAGTCTGCCAGTATGCAGGCAATTGCAAGCCTATTTGGTTAGAGTTATTTGCAATCTGTTCTGCACTCACTATCAACTTTAACTCATCATACTCATCAGCTGCATTCTCCTCAGGGTCCAAGGAATGGCCAACTATCCTTGGAAGTTACAGCACAGGTCTCAAGGTGACTGCCACAGTGACCATGAGGTTCCCCTACAACACATGCAGATGCTGTTGGAGCTAGGGTGGGTCCAGACTCCAGATAGTGACCAGAGCCTTACAGGTTGTCATCACCACATTTTGTTTTGTACCAAATCAGCTAATAAATATTGCCTCAAGGTTTTTACTTATATAAAACCAAGCCACTCATCAATGTGCTGCAACTCCAAATGCCTCCCTGTGTTTGTTGAACACAATCTTTAGACCCTCAACCCACCATCCAAGAGACCCTTGGTGCCTGTCCTTGTTGTCCTTGTTGTCCTTGTTGCCCTCCTTGCCATTACATTCAATTGGACAATGAAGCTGAGAATGCGGATCTAGTTGTGCCAGCAGATCTGCCACTAGCTCCATTGCCAACTACAAAGACTGTGCCTCATAACCCTCTCCAAAATGACCCTCTGAGTCTGGGTGAACAGGAGTTGGAATACATTGACCCTGAAGCATACTCCAAGTCAGACGACAATGATGAACCCAGAAAATCCTCCATACCTCAAGCAAGGGCACCTCATCACACTGTAGAAGATACACAGCATTTGACCAGTAACACAGTCAACCCCCTTGAGTCTCTGCAGTCAATGGAACATGCCAGAGATGTCCACCTCTATTTCAAAAAATGCAAGAACAAAGGCCTAGTATGTATGCCTTGCAGGTAAGTAGTCAACTGCACATACATCAATAACACTAATGATTGGCATAGAGATTGGAAGAATTCTGACCCAGAGAAGTTCCCAAACCACCAATATATCTACAGCCCCAAGATTGGAAACTCTGGCCTTTGTGGGCATATTGAGAAGTTTCACCTGCTCCAATTCCTTGAGCTGGCCAAAAGCACAGCTGGCTAATTTTCATTAAATCCATTGAGGGTGCATTCAGCATGGGCTATTCATTCAGAACCCTACACAAAGCTCTCAGCCAACCTGGTATCACTATTCACAACCTACCACCTGCTCTTACATCCACACCAGATGATATCTGTCCCCAGAAGGTGGGCTTGGGCTCATCCTCAACAGGTGACCTACCAGAATATTCACCCTTGACCCTGGCACATTTCCCCATGAGATTCATTGTAGTTGATGATCAGGTACATATTACTTTTCATTTGAGAATTAGAGGTCCATTAACACATGCTAACATTCTTCACAGTCTATCAACATCATTGAATGCCCCAAATTCGGACAACTCCTTTGCTTACTTCAACCTGGGCTCCAAGACTCCAACATTCCCTAAAGAACCAAGATGAGGGAGCTTATCCTGCAAGCATGGCAAGAATACTTTCTCATGTTGAAAACTGACCTTGTAGTGAGAATCATATGAAATCATATCAAACATACATACTTGATGTCATGTTTTAGCATGCAGGGGGCCAGATATCTTGCACAACTGACATCTGGTCAGATAAAATGTGTAGATTATTTTTAGCCATCATAGCTCACTGGATTGGTGCATCACAAAATGCAGCATTCAAAATGAGAGCAGTGCTGATCACTTTTCATCATGTTCCCAGAAGTCACACCAGTAAATATATTGCCCAGAAGTTACTGCAAATCTTTGACCAAGCTGATATTACTCACAAAGTCAGTATCTTCAAAGCCCAATTAGACTGTCTGGGATTGACAATATTTGCTAGATCAGACATATTATGCTTGACAACACAGCTAATAACAGTGTAGCTATGAGAAAACTATCAGAACTTCTTGCATCCTATAGTATATGGTTTCCTGCTGATGAATGGCAAATCATGTGTCTCCCCCACATTCTCAACACATGTTCAAAACACATCACTGAAAAATACCACCAAACCAAATTTCTTGATGTTCCTGATGAAGCATGGGTCAGTGAATCTGGAGAGCCAATTAACAAGGCTACTTATGTTGAAGTGCTGGGCCAGGACCCCATCAACCATGTGCAATGAGTTGTTATGTCCCTTTGTGCCTCCAATCTTTGCCAGGAAGTATTCACAAGTACCATTCAAAATGGCAACATAATGAAGCTGTGGGTCAGTGAAGACAGAGAACACATGGATATTCCAGAGCATGAGCTCTTATGCAATGTCAAATCACACTGGGATTCTATTTGCACAATGATCTTCTGCTTACAGGAGATGCAACCAGTATGTGATGTCTTATATGATCAGTCAGTACTGTCAAGTTATATATCTTACTTTCATAGGCTATCGATTACTTCTTCAACTTACTGGCTCAACATGACATCACCAACCTCAAGCTCACACCAATTGAATAGTTTATTCTGCAAAATATGAAGCTCGTTTTCAAGGTATGTTTTTGTATTATAGTATATCAACAGTAACCTCACTCACTGACATGCTTTTTTTCTGAGATGCCCTACCTTTCTCAAAATATAATTATAATGTCATTTGAAAGTTGACCTATGCTGGGTGCTGTCATTCCATTGTTTGAACTGTTTATCTGTCAATGAAAATTAATGGTGAAGAAGATTCCTCACTGTGCACCCTTCATTCATTCAGGCTTACAGTGCATGGACAGATACTACAACCATCTCTACCAAAACCAATCATATATCATTGCCATGTATATGTAAATCCTTGTTCAGGACCATGGATCACTAATGTATGTCTATCAGTCATGAATTCAAACATTTGACTCTCACATATCATGAACAGTTGGCCACCTGGACAACAAACCAGGTTGAGGAGAGTAGCGTTAGAATTGGTGCATGCTATTCACATTGATCTAGCTTTCCATACATTGCTAACATTCTCATCATAGATGGAGGCATATAAAGCAGAATTGCCAATGCAAACTACAATTGCAGCCACAGGACCCACCAAACC
>JBBPQV010000843.1:0-14815 GCA_038092675.1 Boletus rufocinnamomeus | reverse complement strand
CCATCCATTGACAGAGATGGAGCGCGAGAAAGCCCTATACCCTGGTCGAGTCATTCTAGCAAGTGAGTACCCCCCTCCAATCGGTTTAGAACCGTGTACGAGTACATATTCCGTGCCATTCCTTGCTGCGCTTCTGTTCCGAGTGGGTTTTGGTAAATAGCCGGAGACGCGTCATTTTCCCAGCCTCCGGATCATACTTGTGTTTATTTGCGTAACGACACGTACCACCCCACGCTGGCCCAATTGCATGATTGCATGACATTGAACTGACGGCATTTCGCAACAGCCTACCCAGACCAACATGGCATCAAGCCCTATTCACTCCAATGGGGAGCCTCCGATCCTGCTGTCCGCGGACCCGTTATCTGCTCTCGCCTTCCGACTTCTATCAAACAACGTAATGCCCTCGGCGCCCATTCCGGTTCCTATTCGATATATCGAGCTCTTGCTATCGCAATGGGTACACTCAACCCGTCTCACAAACCCGACTACTCGAAGACTGAGCCTCCGGTCCCGATCCCTCCTCAACCATCCTGGTATGACCCCAAGAAGATCGTCTCGTTTGACCCGTGGGGACATCTCGTTCCTCAAGTTTTCAAGAAAGAGGTCGACGAATTGGGCTTGGACATTCGTCCGAGCATCGCTGTGACGAAAGCGCATATCAAGTTGAGCGAGCTAGACGAGTCGGCGAGGAAGGGCGAAATCAACATCGACGGGCGTGTGGTCTTGCGAACGAGGCCCCTCAAGAATGCAGATGGCTCGGTGAGTGATGCGGATCCCGGAATAGAGATGGCTACAAGCAAGGCTGCGGTCGAGCCTGTTTGGTACCTGCCTGGGGTCGCAGAACGTTTCGGCATGTAAGTCATCGTTGTGGTCTTTTCATGCTTGTTTGTTCTTATCTTGACGATGGGAAGTTCCGAAACATTGCTCCGCCGAGCGCTCTTCGAGGACACTGGCGGAATGTATCCTGAATTAATCACCCGCCCCGACATCAAAGTCTTCCTTCCTCCGATTGGAAACTTGACGGTCTACATCTGTGGGTATCCGAAATGCGTGCCATCATAGTAGCTGATCTTGCAAAAGTCGGACCCCCAGAATATATGTCAGACGAGTCCAAGGAACTCACACTTCGTGTGCATGACGAATGTATGTCCTCATGTGATCTGCATTAAATTGACTAACTTTCGTCCTTCCGGCAGGTAATGGATCTGATGTCTTTGGGTCCGACATTTGTACCTGCAAACCCTATCTCATCTTTGCCATTGAAGAGTGTATCCGTTGCGCCCAACGTGGTGGTGTCGGCGTCGTCGTTTACTTCCGCAAGGAGGGTCGAGCTCTTGGAGAAGTCACCAAGTAAGTCGATGATCCACGGAGTGACCCTTATCTAAGATGAATCTGTCAGGTACCTCGTATACAACCTCCGTAAACGTGGCGGTGACTCGGCAGACAAGTACTTCAAGTCCACGGAGCTCATTGCCGGAGTCAAGGATATGCGTTTCCAAGCGTTGATGCCTGACGTGTTACATTGGCTCGGTATCAAGAAGATCGATAACATGATGTCGATGAGCGACATGTAAGCCACATTCACTTTGGAGTGGACACAGCAGAGAGCGTGTACTTACACGATATACAGGAAATACAATGCCATCGTGCAATCCGGCATCCCTATAATAAACCGATACGATATCCCTGGTACGTCGCACCGTCCCCACTCTCGACGTCCGAGTGGGACATTCACCTCTCGTCACAGAGCACCTCATTCCACCCGACTCGAGGGTCGAGATCGATGCCAAGATTGCGGCTGGGTACTTTACCAGCGGCAAGCAGGTTACCGAGGCAGATTTGATAAAGACCGTCGGAAGGACCTGGGAGGAAACGGAGCACTGACATATTATTATGCCACGAGATCCTTGTATAGAGTCGCGCGCGCTGAACACCTGTACTTTGTCGTTGTACCGTAGATCAAGGATAAATATGAATGTATGTAAATCGTGTCGTGGTTCGTCGTGAACTTGCTGCCTACCACCTGGTACGCTCCAGGTTCCACGGGGGAAAGACCGTTCTAGAGTGAGAACTAGGCACGAACAAAACTCTGAACCTCGCCAAATTCAATCGACCAACATACTTGTAATCTATTTCTCACATCGCATCAAGTCATCAGCTAAGTAGATTGGGAATGGGGTGGCACACAGTAGGAGAGCTGGATGGTGTACGAGCTATCGTGCAAAAACAAAAGACCATCATGTCATCAGATCATCGTTCATCAACAAAAAAACGAAAACGAAAAGAAAATGTGCTCTAATCGAAAGCGTAGTTCGTGCTCAACATAGTGACAATGTAGCGAAAAACAAAAGAAACGACCCACTCATACTACCGAGTACCAAAAAAAGGGGGGAAAAAAGGATCACAGGCAGAATTAAAATCAAGAACGACTATCAAATGCGAGGGCATTAAAACATCCTAGACTATACGTTATACGTTATACGTGCCATTTTCGCGCGTGAATCAAAGGTGAAAAGGGAAGAGAACCAGCGCTCTGCGTGTGCTTGTGTGTCTGGGAGGACACCGTGCGACGATCACGGTGTGTCATATCGCTCAGAACTCTGGGCGGTATCGAAGTACTCGATGGTCGTAATCGAGTAAATGAATGTGGGTTCTCGATACTCGTCTTCGCGGGAGACGGTGACAACGATCCGGTAGGTTTCACAAAAGTCGAAGTCATCGTCGTCGTCGTCGTGGGAGGACGACCAAGATGGCTTTGACTCCAGGATGGAAGTCGCTTACTCGATCGGGACCCAACCGCGTTCGACGACAGTTTTTGGACCCTAGTAGCAGCGACGCTTCCGAGCCCATGTGAACGAACCGGCGTATATGAAAAACTCTGTGTTCTTGTCGGTGCGTGCGGGTGAAGATCGATCGGAGAAGCATGGGTCGTGGAATGGTTGGATACAATGGGTAACCGAAAATCGACAGAAGCGGTGCGATGACTGGACGTGTGCTTATCACCTTCGCGGGTACGATTTGGAAGGTGACTCGGCTCGATGCGCCGTTCGATTAAAGTAGCGGCGGGGGAGGATGGGCCCGGGCCCCGCGATGAAAGGATGTTCGATATACGACGGTCATGTGTACGCTGACGTGGGAACGAGATGCCGATGCCGTGTTGGACATCCATTGATGTGGCAAGGGGTGGTTCGTTTTCGTCGACGTGCGCGCCACGAGAGATGGACTGCAATGGCTTGTGTTTTTCCCGCCTTGTCCTCTTGGTGGTGGTGTGTTGAACACTGGGTTTGGGATGTCTCGGCGATGGGACACTGGTGTTGATATGTGTGTCAAACTGGCTGACATCGCTAAACGGCGTCCTTTGTTCCAAGGATACCATTTGTGGGCTGGGAGGGGTAGAAGGACCAGAAACCCGAGGGTGACGGCACGCCGAGCAACCACTGCGGAACCCAGACACGGAATGGAGTCGTCGTGATACGACAGCGCTAGCGTCCTCGGACTCCGGGGTACCTAGCCTGCCACCCTGACAAGATTTATATCTAGCATCAGAACGGCGTTCGTTTCCGCCCAAAAGAGCATGCGCGCACTCTTGCGCCGAGTCGAGAGCGCTAGACCGAGATGACGATGGCGATGGGGGTGTTGACGAGGATGGTTCTCGGTCCTGGCTCTCGCTAGGCGAATCTGAGCTAACCCATTTCATCCTGAGGCGAGCGTGGGATGTGTGCTTGACAGCGAAACTGGTTGAAGCGGAAGCCTCGTCTGTAATTCCCGCCAAGTCAAGGGCGAGGTTGTAGAGGCCTCCGGGACTGTACCGATAGTCTGGACCGAGAAGTCTCCAATCCCGTAGCTTACTCAGCACCGAGGGTAAAACAGACGTATCGTCAAGCTCAGCGGAACCGTCAGCAGGGCCGTGTTGGAGGGCGTCGCAGATGGAAAAGAGGAGTGCAGGTGGAAACGGGGACGTCGGCGGTTGCGGCTTGAGATGGGTGGGTAAGAGCACGAGCAGACGGTCGAAAGCTCGTTTGCCCCTGACTGACAGCTGAGCGTGGCGAGAGGCATATTCCCTAACGGACTCCTTCCCCAGCGATGGAAAACAGGCTTGATGCAGATGTTCGAGTGGGCATTCGGTCATGATGTTCGTAAAATCTGGCTTGCGCTTCTTGCGACAGCGGGCAGGTCACAAGTAAGTAAGAGTAAGACTCGTGAATAAAAGAATGGTAAAAACAGGGTGTACATTCGAGACGAATATTCCAATGTCAAACGCAGGTAAAGTAGAAATAGTGATGTGGGGAATGCCAATCATTGAAGGAAGACTCACTGGCAGGTGAAGGCAGCTTTCGCCGAGTCTCATTGTGTGCAGGCTGACAAATACCGGAATAACTGCTGGGAGGCGACACCGTTAGTAGTTGATATTTCCGTAGGCGCCGAAAATGGCTGTTACCTCGATGATTTCCTCTACAATCTTTCCATCTCAGAGTCTGCGGAGGCAGCGGGAGGCGAAGAACAGACCGCGCCGGGCGTACATATGTTCCGAGCACGCTTACGTCTATTTCGGAATAGCATTCAGCTCAGGCGATGGTTTAGCAAATTACATCCAGACATGAGTTCATCCAAAAAATTACCCGAGCCCGGTCCCGAGGAAAGAGGAGGATTTATTCTTCATTTGGAAGCGCCCATGCTGTAAGACACCTTTTGGGATCGCTTAGATGCTCAAGCGCTCATGGCATTTGCGAAATTTTGAGTCGTTCATTTCGGCTCCGAGTCCGAGTCAGGGGAGTCTATCGGCGCCAAGCACTGCCCTCTGCTGCCCATAGTACATATGGATCCCAGCACAAGTTGTTTCTGCCAGTGGTCTCCGACAGTGACGACAGCGGCTTCTTTTATTCGGCCTACTTGTCAGTGCCAAGAAGCAGCACCAAGTCTGAGGTGTTGGATCGGTGACCGGTGCCGGTGAAACCTCAATCCTGTGTGTGGGCCCTGCAAAGTGAGTTCTTCATGAACTCCCCTTGAGCTGACAGCCCTGCTATAGAGTAGCAATGCGAAGGACAAGAGCAGCTCCCGCTGGCCGATCACCAAATATTTCGTCTACGTTATCATTCTAATACCCATTACCAAAAGTAATCTTGTAAGGTCTACCAACTTCCAACTTGAAGCTTGAAGTCTCATCAACGGTTAATTAAGGCCCATTTGCCCCAGAAGATGGTCGTACCTTCTTCCTCTGTCCGATGAAGCTTTGCTCCTGTATCCCCGTGGTTCGTGGTGAATCTATTGATGCTGATAGTAGTGTGGGTTCACGGTCAGGTGCCAGCGAGTTCTGACCTCTGTTCCAAGGGCGTCCATCCCCGACGGACCCGTCTAGTACTTTCCGTCGAGTGTATGGTATAGCATGATCAGCTGATTAATATTCGTTACGAGAAGCCCGTGATCAGCGGTACCTTCGTTCGGTTAGCGACGAGAGATGTCCCGACCAATTCGGTCGAATGGGTTGAAAAAGGCTTCCGGATTTCCATCTTTTCTACCCCAGCATCATGATGCTTATCAGTCATTAATATTTGGGATAATCGTCTACAAGACGGTCATATCATAAAATGGGTTCAAATCCGAGGAACATTATACGCGCCATTTGACAGGGCAGACGCTGCAACGACCTTATATCCCTGAAGCATGTTACCCGACGGGCACGCATGGTAAGCAGTGTTGGTAATGGGTTTTAGGAAGGTTGACCTGTCGAACTTCCAGCCCATTTACGTCGGAGCCGTTGTGTAAGAAGGGAGATGGTGTGTAAGTGGAAGAGAAAACGGATTCCAATGGGAGCAAATCAAGTTATCATCAAGACAGGCTTCGATCGGGTGTACAGCATCTTCTGGAAGCACGTTACGTGTCCGGGCACGTACTTATTAGGAGGGTTTGGTCAAAGTGGAATGTCTCACCGGGAAGTCTACATATGATGTGACAGAGAAGCTCCCGGTATGGTCGGCTAGATAAGTATGACCGTGGCTTGCACTTGGCCCTTCTGGAGGAACAAAATGAACCTCCTCGCTGGTCCTGCTTGTCTTTTGCAGTGGAAAGTACGTAACTTGGATGACCTGCGGGTCGGTCTGCAGGCTTGGATTACGTAAGCGCAAAGTGGGTCCGTGTTCAAGTTGAGTTCGGAGAATTTCCGTCCGGCCCGTACTAACTGACATTGGCTCTCGCAGAATCGAGGATTGGTGTTCGTCTTCTAGCACTTCCGTTGATTCGAAGAACGATTTACGAAGAATGGAAGAGTCGACCTCTTCTTGCACGTTGACGTCTACCTAGTGACGGGTCTGGTCAACATTGAGCGGTGGTCTTACTTCACCGCGATACACGCACCAGGAGTCTCTCCGCTGAGCATCCGCCACCGGCCTCATGAATTCAATAGATCTAGGGGCCAAATGGAGAGCTTCATGGGAACGGTACGTACTCCTTGTGAATTGACGAGCAGATTGTCAGCCAGGTTCTCAGATAGAGGCCGCTATGGAAGGGTGGAACTTTGGCAAGGCGATCAGACTTCTAGGAATCCCGTACGCCGACCTTGGAAATTTTTTGGGTCTTTATCTCGATGGGTGCACTGACTTCGGCCCAGGAACCATCAGCGCAGCAGATCGCTGCCGTGCGCGGCATCAGGCAAGTGTTTGTGCATGCGGCTGTTATGCCCGTCTGCTTTGTGGTGCTCAATCCTTCCTCGGTCGGACATCGCCGGCGTTGGACCATTTAGACGCGCGGTTCAGTCACGTCGTGTCTCTCTACATTGATCCAGCTATGGATGCGTCCTTGCCGCTGCACCACAGTGGTGGCTTGCGTGAAAGGGCGTCGCTTCTGACCGTCAGGAACGTTAATATTGCAGTGGAAGCACAGGTCCAGGTGTAATAGTAACCTTATCTTTGGATGTTATGTAACAGCAGGAGACTGGCCTAATCGTCCACACCCTTCAAATTCGAAGTAGCAGAACGGACAAGAAGCGGAAAGTCAGTCTCTTTCCTCGGGCTCGGTCGTCAGAGCGAACCCGCTATTTTAGTGCCCCTCGCTCTCTTCACCCCGCACAAGCCCGGACCCATCCGATTTTCCCCACCCATCGTACTGTGAGGTCCTTGGCACTGAACACTACCACGAGGTGCGCAATGACGCATTGTCGAGAATGGTCTCGCTGATTGATATCATGACAGTTACCACCATATCTGGGCGAAATGCCTCGCCCTGATTCCAGCAGGATCGTCCTTCCAGTGTTTGCAGGACAGGGAACGACAAGAACGAGTTTAAGACATGCAGCCGATCAGGCAATCCGCGACGCGGACTCTCCCACAGGTTCTCTCCTCCTCTCTTCATGTCTAGATGCCTTCCTCGCAGAACTCGCCGCTTTATCCCCGGAGGAGCTTGATCAGAGTGGCATATGCCCGTCTGATTTTGATGATCCTCGTCGCTTGCTCACTCCCGACCCTAAATACGCCAAAAATCATATCATCTCTGGAATATTTCTCTTCCTCGCACAGGCAATACGTTATCAGTCCTACGTTCAAACCACTTCTCGCTCCCTCCTTGATCTTCTCAAAGCCAACATCGACCAAGCCGTCGGAGTCCTCGGTCTCTCTTCTGGGATATTCCCTGCTTGCGTTGTCGCTACGTCCCGCAATCCACTTTCCTATATCACCACCACAGTCGAAATTTTTCGTCTGGTGTTTTGGATCTCGCTGCGTGTCTTACAGGCTACGAGGAAGTTACTCAAGGAGAAACCCGTGGATGCCACCCTTCCCTGGAGTGTGGCGTGCCTTGGTTTGACGAAAGCAGGTGTCGAACACCATATCGCCCGATTTGAACAGAAGGTTAGTTGGGAGTCGTATCTCCTCTTCCTGTCGTTAATTTGTTTGCTTTAGCATTGTCGAGTTCCCTCCCTTCGCGTGACAGCGGTCATTGATGAAAGGAACGTGACAGTTTCAGGTCGACCGGATCTGTTAGTCAGGTTTTCGACCTTCGTTTCTCGACATTGCACTGTCCATCCCACAACGGTCGATGCGCTTTATCACTCGGACCTGCACATTCCACATACTCGAGACCAGATTTTGGCAGACATTCACAAGCGAAATATCAGATTTCCGGATTATCAGGATCTCATCTGTCCCCTAAGATCAACGATATCTGGAGATACAGTCAAGCCTAGTTCCGCTTACTCTTCGCTCGTCGATTTAGTGATCGACATGGTGCTTGTTCATCCTGTGAACTGGGATCTCGTTGCGAAGAAAGTGGCGTCTGTCGTTCCAGCCGACGTGGGACTTTTGGCCATCAATATCGGTCCCGGATCAAGTACTCTCCGGGCTCTGGAGAGAGTCGTGCCTGAATGCGTGCTGCGTTGCACTGACGCGACTTCAGATACACGCGAAGAAGCCTCTCCCACCCCTGCAAAGCAGGAGCCTATCGCAATCATTGGTATGGCAGCTCACACACCAGGCGCCGCTAACACCGCTCAGTTGTGGGAGGTACTGGAAAGAGGTGTCAACACCGTTTCAAAGGTTAGCGTAGCTGGTGCATTCATTTAGGCTAACTGATGCCAATCTATCTAGATTCCGGATGATCGTTTCAAATTTCCTTCGCATACCGACGCGGCGGATGTCGGATCGTCTCCTTGTGAGATGAAGGTCGAGACTGGCAATTTCATGAGCGATTTTGCCGATTTCGATCACAAGTTTTTCAAGATCTCCCCACGAGAGGCGAGAAGCATGGATCCCCAACAGCGTGTGTTGCTGCACACGGCTTGCGAAGCTCTTGAGAGTGCGGGGTATGTTCCTGATGCAACACCCTGTTTTCGGCGTGCTACGTTCGGCTGCTATATCGGAGCAGCGACACAAGACTATGCTGAAAATCTCGCCAACAACATCGACATTCACTATAGCACTGGTGAGTGTGTAATTGACGCTATCTAGATGAACAGAACTAACGTTATCCCAAGGCACGTTGAAGGCGTTCCTGAGCGGTCGCATATCTTATGCCATGCAGTTTGGGGGGCCTTCGGTCGTGGTAGATACCGCGTGCTCGTCTTCGATCGTGGCCATCCATCAAGCATGCAGAGCTTTGATGATCAAAGATTGTGATGCGGCCCTCGCCGGTGGCGTCAACATCATGACCAGTCCGAACGTACGTACATGATGCGTCATCTGGTACATCAGAATAACGTATGGTACAGATGTTCGTTGGCCTAGCACGGGCTCACTTTTTGACCCCCTCGGGTCAGTGCAAAGCTTTTGATGCGTCTGCCGATGGCTATTCTAGAGGAGAGGGTTGTTGTCTGTTCGTCCTAAAGCGATTGAGTGACGCTATAGCGGAGAACGACCACATTCTGGGTGTCATTCGGGGCGTTGAACTTAATCAGAGTGGTCTGGCCCCGTCGATCACCCACCCCCACGGCCCTACGCAAGTTGATCTCCTCAAGACGCTCCTCGAGCATTCTGGCATTTGTCCAACCCGCGTCAGCGTTGTCGAAGCCCACGGTGCTGGAACTGAAGCGGGCGACTCATGTGAGCTTGCGAATATCCGTTCGGTTCTTTCCCAGGGACGAACGCGGGACAATATTCTTCATGTTACGTCGATCAAGGCCAATATCGGTCACCTCGAGGCGGCCTCTGGGGCTGTAGGGCTCTGCAAGCTTTTGTTGATGCTACGACATAATGTCATTCCGGCTCAGATCTCCTTGAAGACACTCCATCCGCTCATCGCCCCTATGGACGTTGACAACACGATCATCGATACACTCCCAAGTCCTTGGGTCGCTGAATCCACACCTCGGGTTGCTGTGCTCAACAACTTTGGCGCAGCTGGCTCGAACGGAGCATTGATACTCGAGGAGTATATAAAGCCCAATCATTCTCCCGAAACTTCGTCTTTCGTATTCGGCATTTCGGCCAAGTCGGCCGGAGCGCTTGAAAATCTCCGCTCGCGATACATCCAGTGGTTTGGCGACGCTCGGAACCACAACGTACCTTTCGGCGACATTGCGTACACTGCTACCGCTCGCCGTCAACTCTACCCTTTCCGATTGGCGGTTACTGCGAGGGACAAGGACCAGCTCATGCGAGCTCTCGACACTACGTTCGTCACACACGTCGAGCGGCGCCGGGGTCAGGTGATCTTTGTTTTTTCTGGACAAGGAAGTCAATATCTCAATATGGGTGCTTCCCTTTACGCCACGTCGCCAGTCTTCCGGGGTTGCATTGATCGATGTCAACGTTGCCTGCTGTCTCTCGGGTATCCTGGTATCCTCCCTGTTATCTCGTCAGAGACTTGTGATTATGTTCTCAGGGCGGACGAGGAGTTCGAGGCTTATCATTGCGCTGTACTTGCTGTTGAATTCGCTCTCGCTAGTCTGTGGAAGCACTGGGGAGTGGTTCCCACCGGTGTCATCGGGCAAAGGTGCGCTATCGCATTGAATTTATTGTATGCGAACGTATGCCGAGTGATGGTTCCAGTCTAGGAGAGTATGCCGCAATGGTGACAGCCGAGGTCCTGTCAATCGAGACCGCACTCTCCATCGTGGCAAAAAGGGCTCGTTTAATGTCTCGGGCATGCGCCATCGGGAAAACGGGGATGATTTCCATCAGTCTTCCGTCCGCGCAGGTGCAAGAAACCTTGACGACTCATGCGTCGTTTTCGAACGTGACTGTTGCGTGCGTGAACACAGAGTCCTCTTGTGTGGTCTCGGGCCCGGTTGAAGACCTACGAATGTTGGCGAACCATCTGACGCTCGCATTCGGCTGCAAGATTGTCACTCTCAAGGTTCAACTCGGTTTCCATTCCTCTGCCATGGATCCCATTCTGGATGATCTCAGGGATCATGTCGCGACGCTCCCGATCCATCCTCCGTCTATCCCCATCGCATCCAATGTATACGGAACTGTCGTTCCTGTGGGTGACGGTTTGACGTTCCAAGCCGATTACTTTGTAAAGCACTGTCGTCGGCCTGTTCTGTTTGCTCGGGGTCTACAAGCGCTTGAACAATATGTGGATCCTTCCCAAATTGATGCGTGGATCGACGTTGGGCCGCACGCAATCTGTTTACCTATGATCGAGACGACGTTGTCGCCGTCCCGAGAGACATTGTGTCTTCCGTCGATGCTCAAAGAAACGCCAGCATGGGACTCGCTAACAAGTAGCTTGGCCCAACTGTACCGAACCACTGTTCCTGTGGATTGGCGACGCGTTTTCGATGAATGCTCTGCTTGTTCTTGCGTCGATTTGCCATCGTATCCCTTCGACTCGCAGAAGTTCTGGGTGCCTTGTAGTAATCGTGCTGTTCACGCTACGTCGGAGCCGACGATCCAACCTCAACTCCCCGACCACCCAATGTTGTCCTCCTGGTCTCAATACCCGTCTCGACAAAACGGCAATGCGGCGATCTTTGAAACGCCAATAAGGTGTCTCGCGAGGTATATGGAAGGGCACAAAGTTGGTGGTTATGCGCTGTGCCCTGCGTCGGTGTACCTGGAACAGGCCCTCGCTGGCGCGGTCATCACGCAACGGCATCTGGAGTTGGATTTCGGAAGGAGCATGCCCGTATTACGTGCTGTGGCGTTTTCTCGGCCCCTCGTACTTCACCGGGAGATCCATCTGATCGTTCGTACGCACGTTACCGTTCACGAGGACGGGACAGGCTCGTTCAGCATCACGTCAAGATTGGAGTCATCGCGCGAAGAACACGTTCACGTGCATGGCGATCTGCGGTTTTCTTCCATTCGAGAGACGACGTTGAATCTCGCTCTCAAACTCCCTGCTACCTCCCGGCGTGCGGAGGATCTCGCATGTCAGGAGGAGACTCCAGAGGTATTTAGTACGCATGCTGCGTACGAGGTGGTCTTCCCTCGGATCGTGGACTACGCCAAGGACTATCATACGATCCAATCGCTCACTGTCAGTGGTGACGGCGCCTCCGGTATCGCCCGCATCGCTCTATCTGGTTCTCTGGGTGTACAACCCGTCTTTCTCGATACGCTACTGCATGTCGCGGGTTTCATGGTCAACATGCAAGGCGATGTCTCGGACGCGTATATCTGCAGTAGTGTCGGCTCACTCAAAGTACTACGTGATCTCGTCGACGACAAACAGCCTTACACCGTCTATTGCACCAACAACCGAATCTCGCCTCGCGATTTTGCCACTGCGGATATATTAGCCGTCCGGGAGTGCGACCCGCCCGTCGTCGTTGCGCAGCTTCAAGGCGCACAGTTCCGTAGGGTCCGGTTGACGAGCCTTCATCGTGGCCTGGCCATTGCAGCGGATCCAAGACAGACCCGAAATCGCGTGCGCACCAATTCCAATTCGATCGTTACACCTTCGTCTCCACGTAGCGTCATCTTTGCTCGTTCGCGCTCCAACACCCATAGTACCATGTTCTGCGGTACTGGTCTTGGTATCGACCGAATGGACGTCAGCGACGCGGATGGATTCTATACGAGTTGTAGTGGGCCGCCCTCGCCGCAAACGTTGGTCTCGGAGAACGGGGACATGTTGGAGAAGCCTCTGTCATGCATGGACGGAGAGCGTATCCGCAAGATCATGGCCGAGGTGCTGGGCATCGCGGACAGCGAGGAGATCAAGGACGGGGCTGACCTTGGATCTCTCGGTCTGGATTCTTTGGGGTCCATTGAGGCGCAGCAGGCGCTGAGGGTTGCGTTGAACAGACCGATTCCGCACGACATCTTTACCAAGTGTCCTACACTCTCTGCGCTTTGCGACTTCTTGGTGAACGATCTGGACGACGGAGACGTTTCGGACGTCAAGATATGCGGTGGGGAATCTCTGGTCTGTCACCGTTACCCATCCGAAGTCGCTCTGGTCCCGTTGCAACACTGCATGGATAGTTTTCACGCCCCGCTTTACCTCGTGCATGATGGAAGTGGCCTTGTCAGTCACTACGAGCGTCTCTTGCCGTTGCACCGCGACGTGTGGGGGATCAGCAATCCTCGTTTATTTTGTGATGAGCCATGGGAAAGTCTTGAGGAGATGGCTCGGGCGTATGCGCTAGCGATCGAACAACATGTAAACGATGGCCCTCTGGTGCTTGGAGGTCCGACAATGTTTCATTTACGTCCGTGTGGTATGTCGTCTAACCCAATGCACTCCTCCACAGGTTGGTCATTTGGAGGCGTCGTTGCCTTTGAGATCGCCCAGATTCTCATCTCTCGCGGTGTCAAAGTGAAGGGCGTCGCGTTGATCGATTCACCTCCACCATCAGCAGCACCCTTGTTGTCCGATACCATCATCGATCATCTCCTCCGAGATCATGATCGTACCGTCGATACTTCCATGACGGCGCTGGTCACGCGCCAGTTTAAACAGAGTACGGAGCTCTTGGACAAGTACGTACCCAGAGCCCAAGACGCGGGGATCTCTCTTGCGTTTTTACGCTGTACGGCTGGGTTCTGTCCGGACGGCATGGAGATGGAGGACGTTGCTGCGTGGTTCCGTGAACGTGACGACGTGGGTCGAATTGTCGGACCTTGGGAAGGCTTGGTTGGACGGTCTGTCCCGGTTTGGGACGTACCTGGGCATCACTTTGAGCCCTTCTCGCGTATACATGTGAGTCGGCCACTTCTTTTATTGTGGGTGCGTGGTGCTGATGCGAGTGGGTAGATCAAGGAGACGTCGGCGCAGCTTGATCGCGCGTGTCGATACTTGGAGACACTCTAGTGTGTTATGAGTCTTCTCAGAGACCTTGCACATCCGGTCTTTTTTTTTTTCCCTCCTTTCTTTTCGCGTGCCTTTTTCTTTCTACGGATAGACCCTCTCATCATGGTATTCGTTTGTAGATTGTTTATCGAGGGATTTTTCCATCTTTCCCTTTTCCTTTTCTTCATTGTGGAATGGAGACGGAGATGGCGTTTTTTTTTACATGCAACGTCGCAGTAATCATGCAATGGCTCACTTGTATCATAGGAAAGAACTAGACCATTTGGAACGCTTTCTGTATGTTGTCGCCATGTGTGGTACACAGGAGTTCTGTAACAAATTTAAATTGCTCACGAACAGTATGGGGTTGAGTACTGTTCGTTTGGGTAGACACGGTCTGGATCAACAAGCGCAGCAGCTCAGAGCTCGACGAGTCTATCCACTCCATGTTCGCATGGTATCGCGAATCATTCATCTATATCATCTATCTTGCGGACACCAAGACTGTCCTGGACCTCCCGCTCGACCGGTGGGCCCATGGACTCGAAGGCAACGAATGGCGGCATTCTTCCGACTGTTCCAGGCAGTGCTCGAAGTGGATTGGTCTCCTGGCTGGCTCTTGTGGGGAGGCAAGCCCGTCTCATCACACATCCACAGTGGGACTCGGATCCACGAAAGTCGCGCAAGAGCCTGAGGGGACCTGATAATCGCCCTCACAAACGCTGGCCTGCCCGTGACGGTGTTGGTGGTCCCTGCGAGACTCGGCGAGAGTGAGTTACATCGCTACTCGCCCCGCTACTTCTGGTGAAATCCAAGATGCCAACTATCCCAACATCACCTGCCCCTCATCCAATTTGAAAGACACTAAGTTGTGGCTGACGTCCCACGTGAGGACATCCATGACGGTGAGCATCAATTTGCGCTCGGTATTCTTGACCATCATCTCGGCATCTCGCGCCTCCGGACGGGCGTATACAGCAACTTGCAGATATCATGGGCAATATCGAATTATCTTCTGGGAACACCGCTGAGCGAGCGCGCTACAGAGAGTGGGTATGCAAAGAGATGGGAGACAGGGGGATGAACTCGACTGGATGCTTTACTGTACGAAAGTGGAGGATTGGACTGAGGTCGAAATTTCCAA
>JBBPQV010000842.1:0-14824 GCA_038092675.1 Boletus rufocinnamomeus | reverse complement strand
AGAACGGAAAGACAGAAACCTTGCCTAGTGCCTACAAACCTGATGGCGACCCCATCGACTGAACAAATCGCACCTAATGCATTATGCATCGCTTTTGTGTGTCTGTGCGGCGTGCCCGTATCGGGTGTTGCCACGGATGTGGCCCGCTGCGTGTTATATGTACCTGATGTTATACCAAGAGTCAACATGACCACCATCGTTTCCGGGTCGTTTCACCTTTTCATCTCACCGCCTGCAATCTAGGCGGTGAGATGAAAAGGTGAAGCTGCAGTGGATCACCATCTTGGTGCGACTTGCTACTTCATGAGACGTCTCGTTCGTGTTAATCCCAGGCTGGTGTCCGAGTCGTCACCTGAACTGGGTTTTCCGGTGCGCCCTAGATGGACAAGTCGTTCATTTCGGCTGGACGTGACTGAATCAATCAAGTGTGTAGAATATGCAAAGACGTGCGTGGTCAACATGAACCAAAGGACGAGGATAGCGCTTCTAATATAGAGCCAAGGGTGCTCGGTACCGACGTCTGAGGGCCTGCCCAAAGGATGAACATCCCCTCCCACAAAAAAAAAGAAGGGAACGCGGCCTTAGATCGGCCTTGTCCCATCTCCACTTCAGGGTCTGCATCATCCCACCCGGTCTCCACTGGCAGACACAGACACGCTCCCAAACCAATACCGCCTCATCACGTTCCCCTCTTCAAAGTCTGCACGTCCGACAAAGTGCTCGCCGCGTACGAGACGGGGTAGCCAATGGATATCGTCCACCCACATCTGGTCGTACGGGATGTGTGGCAGGTCCGGGCTGGGAATGGCGGGAGAGATTGGGAGGCTCGAGTCAGAGTCGGACGGGACGAGGTCCCGCGCGTATAAGCTATTGTCTGAGAGGGAGAACCACCCTGGTTTCATCTCGTCCGACCTGTGTATCCGCCCATCACATTCCGATGAAGGCAATGTGCAACCATGCAAAAAGGGAGGAGAGAAGGGGCAAGCACATCAGTAAGTTACGTGGTCATCCCCCCACTCCAAACCAAAAAAAAAAAGGCGCGCAGAGAAGAAACGGTGAGGTCAGTACTCACTCGGTCGGTACTCCGACATGCTCGCGCGCAGCATAGATCCGGATATCGAACGCCCACTCGATACCAGTGACGACGAAGAACAGCGTCCCGACGTACTCGAGCGGTGCATCGATCCCGGCTTCTTCCTGCTCCCCGTGTCAGCGATCAGGGAGTGCGAACGAGGTGGCGGGCAAGAACACGGCGCACCTGGAGCTCTCGTCGAGCAGCTTGTGCAGGCGTCTCGCCTGTCTCGACTTTGCCTCCGAATCCATTATACCTGCGATTGTCAACCACAGCGCGTCAGCACATCATCATGATGCCCAGTCACAAGCATGCATCGAGTCGAGGAATGCGTTTAGCGGAGTGCTTGCATGCGCGAGCCCTCACTGCCTCCTCGAGGGGAGGACGCGAAAACACGTTGGCAAGTTGAAACGACTTCGGAAAACTTACAGACCAGCACCAAAGCCACGTTTCTTAAAACCGAGTAAGAGCTAGATGATCGAGGAATGGGCGATTACAAGCCACCGCACGGTCCAGTGAACGACTGCTCGCTGAGCAACGCGCGTGGACATACATACCTTGTTACCTTCGATGATGAACGCGTTCGTGTAGAGGCGCGGGTACTTGAATGTCATCCATTCGTGCTCACACCCACCCTGCGAATATACGTGGGCTTTCACGTCGCCGAGACCTGGAGGAACGTCCGAGTTGGGGGCCATTCAAGCAGGGGAGTGTAGGAGGGTATTTATTTTGTAGTAAAAATTTGCTCCTCGTGTCCACCACGGTGCCGGAGTCAGTAGAGTCATTCAGTAAATCTAGTACATAACGAGGTCAAAGAACATATAAAAAAGAAAGCAGATTATTGAGTAAACCGTAGCGTAAAGTGAAAGCAAAGCTCGGACGAGCGCTAAGAGGAGGAAGCCTTTCCACTAGGGAACATCATCCAGGCATTGCTCGAGCGCAGCACAGCAGTCGCTCGGAGAAGCCTAGCCAACCCGGGTCCTTCTTTCCCTTTGCAGGTTGACGATCATATCCACGGCACGATCCCTCGCATCCTCCAACGAAAGGCCATCCAGATTCGACTCCCCACTCTCTTCAAACACGTTCGATCCAAGGGCCCGACGAAGGTGCAACACTATGTCTGCCTCGCTTTCCTTGCCACCCGCTTTCCTTGCCGGACTCGGCGGAGGCGATGGGACGAATTGGCTCGCGAATACTTGACTGTATAGAACCGTGGCGCGAAGCAATGCAAGAATGTCTTCGTTTGCAGCGTCCACTTTCACGTCATCGCTGTCAAGGCTGAGCCACCCGTCTCGCCACACCCTTGCGAGCGCGTCGGACAGCAGGCCGATGTCACCGCCGAGGCTGCGGCCATAAGAAAGTGTTGCGTTCCATGTCCTTGAATCCTCGACTGACGGGAACTCGGAATTACTCTCTGAGCCCTGGGAGACGCGGTGGATGAAAAGGGAGGACGCATGTGAATGTAGACGTTTGCGCAAGAGACTGGACGCTAGAGACGCGATGGGGGAGGAACCAGGGATATGCTTAGACGTTGTCAAGAACTCCATGGCTTCCTCAACTGTCATGGGTTCGAGTACGAGACGCTGGTGTGCTGATACCTCGAGTGATTCTGCCAATCTGCTGGCACGGATCCAGAGTGCTTGCGATCGGCTCTCGGTAAAAGGCAGCGATTGTGCAAGCAACGCGAGCGTACAGAGGTCAGAGACCAGCGTTTCGGAGGCCGCTTCCGTTCCAGCAGATCCTAAGCGGTGAGAGAGATAGTTGTAGACTTGCCAGCGCACCGACATTGATACTTTCTCAGAAGAGAGAACTATAAGTTCTGCGAGTCGTGTCCATGCTCGTCGCTCGCGTCGCGTTTCAGATCCACTTTGTGCTTGGAGAGCACCAACAGACCCCCGAACCATTCCAAACCATCCGGTGCTAACGTTCAAAGCGCTCAGAAGGTTATCAAACTCATCAGCTGCGCCTCTGGAGCTCAGCACGTCAGTGAGCGGATTTGACACCTCCTTGGTGGCGCGCACGGTATACTCGGTGGAGGACGAATCGGGTTCAGAGCCAGAATCACTGACATCAGGCGAGTCAGGAGGTGTTAGAAGGTCTGGCGTTTCACGTGAGGGGCTGGGATGTGCCTGATAAATCAATGACACAAATGGTACGAGCTGCACCAATCGCGACTGGTAGGCCCTCCGAGGCGCGGGGATCCAAGGGATAACGATGGAGATGAAGACTGCCAAGGATGCAAGCAGGTGAACGACTTGTATAACATCATTCCATGTCCAACCTATCGCAGGCCTCACAGAAAAATCCAAGGGAGTAGCATGGGATAAGACGGAGCCTTGGTGAGTGTGGTGATGCGAAACTGGCTGGGAAGTGGAGGTCAATGGTGAGTTGAAGAACGAGAAAAGCGCAAAGACAGCAAGGAGGTATTGTTGGGGCTGAGCAACCTGAGAAGCCATGGGGGGAACTACGATGCCTTGTTGGCCAGGATTGGCGAGCAACACGGGAGCGGCCGGGATGATCGGAGGAGGAGCATTGGGTTGAATTTTCCGTGGGCGACCGCGTTTACGCTTTTCAAGGACGACACCTGGCACAGCGGCGGGGACCTCGCCACCTGGACCGGCAAGAATAGGAGCAGCGGGGGCAATCTTCCGTTTCTCCTTTTTCGAGACTTCGATTTTAGGTTTCTTTCTTGCACGTTCTGGGGTATCATCATCGTCTTCACCGTCACCATCCCCATCTTCATCGTCGCTAGCTTCTTCTGTACCTTCGTAATCGATCTCATCCTTCTCAGGACCTCCGAACTTCTTCATCCACTCAACCTCCCATTCAGCTAGAACGTTCTGTCCGCCAGGGAATCCGCAGATCAAAGTTCGCAGACCATCTTGTTCGCGTTTCAGTCTACCCTCCCGCCTCTTTAGGACACTGAAGAGAGGTGTAAGTGAGATGTTCGTGGCCCTAATTCCGGCAGATTACCGAATATATTCCACCGCTTTCCCAAGTACGTTTGCCTTGCTTCCTTTTCTTGCGACCTTGACGC
The DNA here is from genome assembly GCA_038092675.1 of Boletus rufocinnamomeus. Lineage (NCBI taxonomy): Eukaryota > Fungi > Basidiomycota > Agaricomycetes > Boletales > Boletaceae > Boletus > Boletus rufocinnamomeus. The sequence goes on along the minus strand of JBBPQV010000842.1, from coordinate 10,715 downwards.
CGTCAATATAACCACGGTCGTCTACTTTGTATTCATCATGTTGGTGGTTCTGGTCTAGAATGCGAAGCGCTGGAACAGTAGCTTTGAGACTTTGGATGCGGGCATTCAAATTAGTGCGATATCGACGTTCGATAGTAGTGTGGCTTGTTTTTGGACGGCCCGTCACTACGGTATTGATGACATGCGTTTGGGGACCTTGAGCAGTATGTATGGGAGGAGGAGGAGGAGGAGTGGGAGTGGGGGGGACGGGTTGCTGCACCGCCCGATGCGGTTGGAAAGGAGCCATGAACGGCCCGTTGTTCTGTGAAAAGAAGGCAGAGACAGCATCTAGTATATGCATAAGTATCCAGTAGAGGTGCGCGAGAACAGTTTGACGCACCTGCGGTAGATCCAGGAGCCGCTGGAGAGGCACGTGTACTGGTGGAGCTGCCAGGGCTAGACGGACTAAGCCCGGGAATGCTTTCGTCTGCAGAAGCCGAGGCAGAGCTGAGCGTCGGGGACGAGAAGCAGAATGGGTAAGAGGGATGGAGCAAGTCTTGGGGTTGGAGGGGGACTGTGGGCATGGAATGGACGGGTGCCTTTCCATCGATGAAAAGCGCGCTTGGATCGACAAAAACGGAGAGGGAGGGATCGTTGAAGTCGAGGTCCACCGGGAACGAAAAGTCGAAAGGAGCGTCCGACTTTGTGTCATGGGTGTTGTTGAGGAGCATGTAGAGCGGGTCGGATGGATCCATCACAAAGTCGGGCGTCGCGTTGTCGGCGCTGTCTGATTCAGAGGTGTTCATCGTCGCCGATGGTGACGGTAAGAAATCAAGGAGGGTGTGATATATGTCCGGTTCGATATGGCACCACTTTGGATTTATCGGTGTCCATATTGGGTATGTTATTCCCACATAAATCATTCAAGTTTCACGGCTGCGACTCGACTTTACCTGCTGAGCGCGATGAAGTCAGACAGCCACGTCGGTACGTCCACCCTTCTCATACCCCGATTTCTCCCCGTCCAACCTTGCCCAGATTTCAGCTACTTTGGCGGCGCGGAATCCCTGACGGAGGGAAAACGCTCCCCCCGACGTACGGTTGTCGCGTCTCCAGACGTAAACGACAATGGTCGATCATACCCAGGACCTCCCCAGAACCCCGCGGATTTTCTCTGGCTTATGACCGAGGAACCCCACCGCTCTCGGCGCATGGCAATCATGAAAGCGCATCCGGACGTCGTCAAGCTCATGGGCCATGAGCCTCTCACCAAATACGTCGTCCTAGCCGTCGTATCCCTGCAACTTTTTGTTGCCGTACAACTCCGGCACTCATACCCTCTATCTTTTTGGTTCTTGTTCCTCGCGTACGCCGTTGGCGGCACTGCGAACCACAATCTTTTCCTTGCCATCCATGAGATCACCCACAACCTTGCCTTCAAAGGCATCGACGCTAACAAAGCATTGGCTGTCTTTGCGAACTTACCCATTGGCATACCCTATTCTGCTTCTTTCAAGGTCTGTCATGCATTGTACTACATATACACGGTTGCTCACCTTATCGCCGAAAGAAATATCATTTAGAACATCACAAACATCTCGGTGAAGATGGTATAGACGTAGATCTTCCCACCCACCTAGAGCTTCTTTGTCTTAACAATGTCCTTGGAAAGACATTCTTCGCGTACGTGACCCTGCCCCTTCGCTACATCAACGCCTCAACCCTCCGCAAGCACTTTCCAGATATTCTTTTACGCCTTGAGACCTGGCTTCGTCCGCACCCAGAGACTAACTAAATGGCACTTTATCAACCTGGTCGTCCAGCTCGTGTTTGACTATGTCTTGGTGCAAACATTCGGTATTCGACCACTCTTGTACTTGCTGTTTTCCAGTTTCTTCGCTGGTAGTCTACATCCATGTGCCGGTCATTTCATTGCCGAACACTACGTCTGGGATGGTCTCAACCAGGAAACCTACAGCTATTACGGCCCCCTCAACATTCTTGCCTACAACGTACGTTTGTTTCCTTCCGCATCGTCCTGTTGGCTAACTCTTTGTCGATCAGGTGGGATATCACAACGAGCATCATGATTTCCCATCCATCCCTTGGACCCGTCTTCCCGCTCTTCGTGCCCTCGCACCCGAGTTTTATGACTCAATTCCCTCGCATCCAAGTTGGGCCATGGTCATTATAAACTTCATCCGCGATCCCGAGGTTGGCATCTTTGCACGTGTGAAGAGACCCAAGAAAGGTAGTCCGCTCAGTGGCCAGATCACCCCGAGCGGGAGTTCTAGCGGATCGGAGAGAGACTGAGGAGGGTTCCATTGATGGACTAACTAGCGATGCTTTACTAATGTTATTTTGTACATTCGAGTCTCCAAATGAACAGTTGACACGTCGAGCCAAGCCGATGACATGAATGCCATATATTTGTTTTCCGACTAACTGACATTTGATGAACACAGGCATCCTGACAGCCTGGTATGTGCGCAGCTCCCGCACGCTTAAAAGCCTCGTCGAGCCTCCTCCCTGCTTCTTTCTTTATGCTCATCGACTCTGTAAGAAACAACATGAACAACGCGCCACTCAAATCTGGACACGCCCTGGAAGCCCCGATGGCTCCAGTGACTGGAAAGCGTCAGAGCAGGATAGACACCGACAAGGTTATCGAACGCCCGTACCTTCCCCGCGCGTCGGTCGCGCCGAGCGCTGAGCACCCCGAAGGGAGTGTCCGCCACGCTGAAAAGTACGCGGACTACGTCAGTACCTCTCCCATCCAGTTCACATCTTTCAGTCTCAACAACGTTGACCCCTTTTAGTCTGTCATGCAGCAACACTGCGTGTATTGGGATATGGACGGCGATGGTGTCATTTGGCCGGTCGACACCTGGCGGGGGTTCCGCGATCTCGGGTTCAACCTCTTGTTCTGCTTCCTAGCGACGATCGTGGTTCACGCCACTCTGTCGTTGCCTACCAGGTCAGTTGATCGGCGGTGGCGTCACTGCAAGCGTTGACTTGCGCGTTCATTCTGTTTCAGACTCGCCATCAGCTACATCCCCGACCCCTTTTTGCGTATTTACATTCAGACGATCCATGCTGACAAGCACGGGTCCGACTCGGGCGTATTCGACACGGAAGGTCGCTTCCTCCCGTGCAAGTTTGAGGACATGTGGACCAAGGTCAGTGGATGTCTTCACGACGAACTCGGTTTCGTGACGTTGACGCTGTCTAGTACACGATGACGCACCCCACAGGCAAGGGCATCCCTCGTACGATGATGAGTCTGTACGAGCTCTGGTTGTTCACGCACGGGAACCGCCTCGCGATGGATCCGTTTGGATGGATTGCCGGATTCTTGGAGTGGGTAACCACGTTTTTGCTTGTACAACAGGACGGCATGGTCGACAAGGAGGACGTGCGACGGGTGCTGGATGGATCGCTGTTCTTTGAGATTAGGCAGGCGCGAAGGACTGAACTGGGCTGGACCAAGGGATGGGGTTTGGGCGGGGACGGGTTTATTGGCGGGGAGAAGCTGCTTCCGTTTGGGCTCTGAGGGTCGCCTATCAGTGGCTGAATGCGTGTTGAACGTTGAATACTGGACTTTCCTAAATTGACAGTGTAGTCAGACTAGTGTGCATAAACTTGAAGGTACTATCGATTTGTCTTGTCATCCAACGTCACGGATCTATAACTTCGACAGTGGCGATGGACACTCAAAACATTTGTCACTAGTGTTGCTGTGGACAGGAAATCGCCTGGTCTAGGCGAATATATCAAGCGTAGGTGTCCCATTCCCGCTCATGTGCCGAGAACCGACCTATCGTCGCTGGCAGCCTGCTGGCGTCGACTCGTACATGTCACTGGCAGCCGGTGACAAGCGGTATCAGAAACGGGTCCACCCGCCAAGTCGAGTCATGTCTGCGATCGATCGAGAGGACCAAGGTTGGCAGTAAAATTTAAAGGTCGTCATGACCCGGGCCGTCCCTCGGTCTTCTTCCGCGCAGGAGATGGGCAGACGTCATTCAAAAAGCGGCGATGCAAAATGCCGGCTGAAAGTGTCGCAAAATGTACAGTGTATGTATGGCTGCGATGACGTTCGACCCGGTCGCGCTCGATTTTACGGAAAGCGGAATGTGGATTGGCTACAGCGGGTTCGAGTCGAGTCGCATTCACAAGTATATGGAAGGCTTTGGCTATCTGAACGTTGGTCGTCGATAACCCCTTCGCCGATAACCCACCGCGTGCCTGTAGCATCGGGGGAATAAAAATAAAAATAAAAAAACACCAATCTCAAGAGGAAGTTTCAGTCACACTTAACATCATCCAGTTATGATTGCGGCCATCCAAATTTGCCGTTTCCCACATGAAGTGTGGTTCAAACGTTCAGGCATAATCATCATCACCGTCACCACCATCGCCACCACCATCATCATCCAACATCACGTCCAGTCGTGGTTTGTGTCAGGTCACCCAAGTCATCGGTGAGCTGCTTGTTGGATCCGTCCGGGTCATGTTTGAGCCTACTTAACATTAGACCTCGGTCGATGACGCTGCCACGAAATTTAGTGCTGTCATCGTCTTTCACGCGTTCCCTTTTCAATTGCAGTTGGCGCTCAGGGGCATACGTGTGAACACAATGGCACCGGGGCCCGTTGTCATTGCCCCTCCAAACCAGCATCAAGGGACGCCGAGGACGCCGAAGAGTTTGCTGTGGGGATGCCAATACACAGACGTGCGACCCAGTCCGCGGAACTTGAACGCACCCGCTTTCGTCTTCCTCTCGAGTCCAACCGTAACGACAGTGCACGTGAACGACAGGTTGTCCCACAAGCACACACTTGATGCGTCCCTTGACCAGAGGTTTTCCAGACGGTATACACGTCGGTGGTTCGGAAATAGCAAAGTTCGTGATGGTCACAAATGGTTTCCCCGCATCGTATTCTGTTGTTAACACAAAAAGTATAACATGTTCCTGCCCAATAGCAGCGTCATTGATCTTCTCTTGACTATTAGTAACCATCAAACCTTTTTACCAAGACCTGTCGATATTTTCAAAAAATCAGCACAAGCAAGAAAACGCATGATTACGTAGCGGTATAATCGCAGCTGCGCGCGGGGAACCTCGCGCAGCCAAGAGCAAGCATAGACAGACAACTCGACACGAATGCTGGCCGTGTCCAAATGCAAGAACAATATCAAATATTGCGAAAATACAGAGATCGAGTACCATAGGTGCAATGTGGTGCGAAGAAATGTCTTACTAGGAGAACGCACATCAAGGAGAGTGCTATATGATACGAACGAGACCGTGAGGCTTAAGCCATTAAATCAACGAGGATAGTGATGATGCCAAGGACTGTCACAGTAAATCCGAGTCAGCGTCCAACGATGTTCAGAGAGGGAAAAACTGACCAATCTCAATGCCGATCAAGGCAATGACAATCTGTTCAAGACGCTCTGCGTGCCTGCTGGAGACCGATTCCTTGAGGAGTTGAAGCATGTCTTGAAGGACCTGTTATTACTCCAATTGTCAGCAACATGTCGCATGAGGTCCATTACGGCTCAACGAACCTCTACACGCGTGTTCAACAGATCGATGCGTTGCGGAATCTCAAGGTAACTTCTTGCAGCTTCATAGAGTGGTTGCAAATCGGGGTACGTCTGTCTCTTTCCGTTAATGTCCGCGGAGAACGAGCGCGCCCGTATTGTAAGAAAAAAAAATGCGTACCCAAAATACCTCCTGAAGGTGAGATGATCAAAAAAAGTCAACGTTACTGGTCCAATGCACGTAAAAGATGGACGAAGCGAACGTACTGGTGAGTCTAGCACGGACCCGACGGTGTTAATGTTTGTCCGCAAGATGAAGAGCTCTCCCGTTTTACGCATGATCTCTATTCTTCACGCGTTCGCGAAGCGCATCGCGATTTCAAAAAGGACGGCAACACACCTTTATGGGGCATCCCGATCTTGCCTGTTTCTGAAAGTGTTTCAGGTATGTCCTTGGTTTCTTCTATTTTTGAGGATATGAGTTCCTCAAACTAGGGAGGGAACAGTTAGCTAAGAATCGCCAAGGAAGAACATCCAACACACCAATGATATCTTGACCGATTGGGAGAGAGCATGTGACAGTGATAACTTGGTCCTACGGTCCGTGGTTTTACGGGATAACATAAAGGGGTGATATGAATGAACTTACATGTATCCCGAGCCATGCCGGAGAGTAATCACATCGTTATATATGCTTATCAGGAAATCAAATTCGGGTTACACGGCTGAGATCCCACGCTGAGAATGGCACACATACCGACTGTAGTTTGCGTAGTAATAATTCAAATCTTCCTTCTCAACGTCGTCGGGTCCTGGGCAAAAATATTCGCAAACCATCATGATCCGGATACCACACGGCTTACCAAGTCTATCCACCTCGAATCGTCGTCTAACGAATCGTCATGTGGATACCCAAGTAGTGAAACAGAGGGGCTCACATGGATGCGAGGAAACGTCTCTCTTGAGCCTCTGACATGCCCCAAATCACGACGGTGCCGTAGCCAAAGACAAATATCTCTGCCTCGTTGGGCACGGCATAAAACTTGCTCCGCCTCTTCTTGGCAGGGTAAGCGTTACTTGTATCAGACGTCAGTGCGTTCAACTCGGGAACGCCGAGCAAGTCTCCCGTTTGATTACTGCGCTGCACATGGACGTCCGAACTGCTCGACGGTTCATAAGCATACGGCGTGTAGATCACGTCGTCGATGGTCTTTGCGTCCGTATGGTACGCAGTGCGTCTTGCAGTGAAGAACCTGATAAGCTCAGGAAGCAGGTACGACCTGTCATTACAACGTCACATTAGACAAAAATAACAACAAAAAGCAACGTACTGGGCGGTGGCATAGGCAGTCACCCTCGGTAGCGACTTGGCCTTCTTCTTGGTTAACCTGAGCGCATCCCGCCGTGCCGTACCTTGAGGAATTCGAGATATCTGTCGTAAACGTCCTTCTGCGCCCTCATCGTCGTCTTCGTCAACCTCAACCTCTTCTTCTTCGTCATCGCCTTCGTCCGTGTCTCCAGTGACGTTCGGACTCTCCTCGAGTTCCGGAGCGGGTCGTGTTGCTGGGCCCGGGACTGTCGGTTGGTCGGGGAGAACTTTAAGTTTCCCGGCCGTCTTTGTCGAACGGTTTGCCCCACGAATCTTTGGTTCCGCTTGGCTCGTCGAAGGCGATGACAGTGGCGGCGGTGGATTCGTCTTTGGGAGAAGTGGTTTAGGTGACATGGTCGTATGTGATATGGACTCCAAGGGTTGTGCTCGTCGTCCGGCACGACGTTCGGGCAGTCTAGTTCAAAAATAGACAAGACTTTTTACTTTGTCGAAAAATAAATAAATAAATATTATATATATAAGGGCGAAACATGACATCACTACCATATTCGCTTAATTAGCTTTGCATATGGGACTTTTTTCGTTCACTCGGGTTTCTCGTTCATCGGAAAATTTGCGCACGGAGACGCGATCCTGGGACTGACAAGGCCAATCTTTCTTCCCTCCCTCCAGCTCAATCCGCAGCACTCGCGGCGCCCTCGACACAAGATCTTTTTTTTTTTCACAATACATACCGTCACACGAGGAACACCACCGAGTCTCCGCTTGTCCCCCGTATTAATCCCAACCTGCCCACGCAGCTACGTACGAAACTCATATTCCACCCGAATCAATCGCAAAATCCAAGCTGGTCAGGGGTAAATTAAAACCTGGAGCCCCATCGCCAAGCCTCCGCCCATCGGGGGGACACACACGTGTTGCCGGACCTGTTGCTCTGCCAGTGAGCGAATTGCAACCGGTCGTCGGGTCCAATCAATCCAGTCCCGCTTTGGTGCTACCTGAAACAGTTAGGTCTGATTTACGTTTTACAGGCTAGAGAGTCGGAGATACAGTATAACAATGTAACCTTTACTGGCGCTCGGTTCTCCTTTGGAGGCGACCCAAAGGACGCCGATCAGTGCCTAAGTTTTAACATCACGCCGGTCGCTGCGTTTCGCTCTCGATCACTGCATACCAGTCGGTCGTCGTGATGCCCGTTTCCCACCCGGCCATGACGGGCGGCCAAACCAAGACAGTTGTAGCTAATCATATCGTACCCAGAACAACGAAAGCCCTCGGCCCCAGGGAATGCCTGAAAATACCTAGTTCCTCCGCGGTCTGATTACCACACTACCTCCGTTTGTATGGACGGAGCCTGAAGCACGGACTTGATTTGGATCTGGATCTCATAGTCAAAACCAGATTCGTCGAGGGCCATCCAGGTTAAGTTAGCTCATCCAGCTCCGACGATACGGCGCCTCTTCCATTTTTTTGCGTCAAGATAACAATGGGTACCGTCCTGATTGGTCCACGAACCATTGTCATCGCATTGACTAGGTCCCAACTCGGCGAAAGGGGAATGAGACCATGCTATTCAAGGTACAACAAGAGCGTCGAGCCCGGTCTGGAAGCACAGGCAACAGCATTCACTTGATAAGAATTGAATTCAGCACGATAGTATCAGTAGATTCGCCCCGGTATCTTCCGGCGTTCTCCCGCACCATCATATTAATTGCTGCGAAGAGCGGTCCGTCCTCAGACTGGGCCGTTTCTTGTTCCTTCTGGGACGGTCGTCCCCTTCTTCGTCCATGCGCCTTTTCCCGAGCTTCTTTTCTTTTTGCCGCTGCTAAGCCGATCATTTGAAGTGGGTTCAGGATGAAACATCGCACATGCGGATCCATCTAGAACAGAAGGCTGATTACCATATAGACCCTAGAGCATATGCTGCCCTTCATTCGTCGGAAACAACGTGCTTTCTCCACCTTCTCATCCGGTATGGGTGACGGGTGACGGGTAATCTCGACCGATAATGCCTGCACACTCAAAGGGGCTAGCTGCGGCGCATATATAAACTTTTTGGATGAACACAAAATTCCAAACATTGCAGCGAAAAACGAAACTCAATACTCAAAAACTCTGGCACTTGGGAACAGACTCTCACCTTGTCTGGGAAGTCAGCTCGTTCTGGACAAGTATTTACGTACGAGCATGCCGGGACTTGTCAAATTTCTCGGGAAAAAGGAGTCCACCCCCATAGATACGATCTGGACCTAATATTAGTAAATCCGTAGTGCAATTACCGCTCGCGGAAATTTCACAATACTGCGAGAAAAATGCAGAGCACGACAACGTTTCCTGTTCATCATATAAAAAAGAGGGTCAAAAAGTTGAGCTCTTTGGAACGTCCGTGAGCATGGGCATAATTTACGCATCCAATTTCCGGGATTCGAGCTAGGATCCCCCAGTCGAGACTTGATAAGCCACCACTGTGAATGGGACCTTCATGAGCCCGCTATTTCTGCCGGCACAGTCGCCGAGCATCGCACCCCTTACCGTCAAGGACGTCTGCTCCGCGCTCCCAGGAAACGTAACATTGCCCACGAGTGAGGAAGCACTAGCAACCAACTGAGATGAGATTGCTGATTAGCAATTTTCATTATGTCCGCACCGCCACTGCATGCCGTGCGAAATGACAACCCTCTATTCCAAGTTGGCGCATGATTGCGTCAATCCACGGGAAACTAGTCTTTCCTTGCTTCTGAAAAATTTGTCGGATGTAGTCATGATAAGTTTGATCTATCAATCGCACCCATGCGGACAGTCGCTCTTCATCAACGACATCGCCGAGGGGTCGTGGAAATCCATTCTCATCATATGCGTCTATATGTTGTGCGATAAGTGACGGGTGTAATTATCAAGGTAAGCGACACAAAAATACCTGCAGCCGCCAATCAATGAAACCTCGGGTGAGGTCAGTCAGCGTGAGTGAACGCCCTCCGATAAAATAAATACCATCAAAAAACTAGGTTTTACCTGTCGATAGCGTTCCCGCGGATTTGACCAAACGATGATCCCACTCTGCGGCGTAACACATCTCTCTAAAGTGGTGCTGGCCCTTGATATTCTCAGGCGCTGGATATACCAAAAGGACGGGTCACTCGACACGAGGACTGAAATTTGCGACGAAATACGCACGGTCGTGATCTGAATACTTTTTTTTCCTACCTCGGGGTTTCCACTGGGTTATACAGTCCCTGACACCCCAAAGGAACTCGCGTGGCCCAAGATGACCGAACTTCATGTAAGGGACTTGTAATTTCCGACGATTCAAACCCGTCATACACTCCCTCGAGCGCACACGTACCAAAAGGGTCGTGGTTGGAGGATCAAAGGCCGCAGGACTCGCCTTTGGCTTCGAGAAATTAACGACACGCTCCGCATCTTCACAGAACACAGCCAGTCTTCTCTCAGTGCTTCTGATTCACCTCCCCTGATGCCTCGTCGTGGCAAGGGGTAAGCCGGGCTCCTCGAGGGTTGGAATTTCAAAAAACCCCTCGGGAACCCAGCAAATGAGTCTGGATCGCTGAATCATGAGGTGTCTTTTGGTGGTTTGATCGGTGAACAAATCACAATACCGTAACAAGTTACCCCCGTTTCACGCTCGCCAGCGTTGAGATCGACATCACGGTGGACAGGATGTTCTATACGTGTGAACATCGGAGTATCTATGCTCCCCGGAGGGGGAATATGTTTGGGAGCCGGGAGAGGACGGTCGGGAGCCGGGAGATTCTTGACAGCCTGAGGAAGAAAGGGGGGAAAATAGGGAACATTAGACACACAGGAGCCATTTCGTTTTAACAGGTGTAAAGTACCGAGCGCC
>JBBPQV010000841.1:0-14831 GCA_038092675.1 Boletus rufocinnamomeus | reverse complement strand
AGTAAGACCCAACAATAATACTTGAGACTGGTCGCGATGATGGGGTGTGGACAGTCGCATTCCACCCTGACGGAACGCACCTTTTGGGAGGAGACAGTGATGGGATTCGACGATGGCGGCTTGCAGACGGTCAAGTGGTTGGAAAACAAATGGGAATGAACTTGCGGGCCATTTCTATGTCGAGGGATTTCAAGTGGATAGTGTGTGGGACCGACGAGGGAGCAAGTGTGTGGGAAGCAGAGCTGCGTGAAAAGGTCATCCATGTGGAGGGCGAAAACGATGTGTATGCGGTGGACGTCTCTCCGGACTCGACCAGATTCGCCACCGGGGCTGAAGACGGCAATGCGAGCATCTGGAACATCATCAGCGGGAAGAGACTCGTCGGCCCACTCAAACATGACGAATTTATCACTGGTATCAAATTCTCGCCGGATGGCGAGCACATCGCTACTACTTGCTGGGAAAATGCCATTCGCGTCTTTGACAGTCGCAGTGGCGACGAGCTCATCAGCATCGAAACAATCACACCCTCATTGTCACCCCCGATCACTCCACTTGTATGGTCCAACGACGGTCAACGACTTTTTGCTGCATCAAACGAAAACAAAATCAAGTGTTTTGAAGTCTCTACTGGGTCCCAACTCGCTGAATCGCGGCTTCTCGATGACGGCGACGATGACGGCAGCGTCGAGTCTATCGCACTCGCCCCCAACGGGACTTTCCTTGTTACCAATGCTGGCCACACCGTCTCATTCCTGGACACATCCACACTGACTCGCATTGGTCCAATCATCCAGGACAGTGAAAGGATAGACTCGGTCGCCCTCTCCCTAGACAGCGGCTATCTTGCGACTGGAGGACGTGACGGGAAAATCAGTGTGCGCAAGCTCGGCCGTATTCTCCCGGACGCGTATGGTGCTGCCCAGGTAAGCACTTGTCCATTCGCAATGTTAGCAGGTCATATCAGTCTCATGTTGTTGACACGCTACATTAGGAATCTACTCGCGAGGAACAACAACCAGACGAGATCTATAGTGAAGACGGCAACGGTGAACTCCTCGAGGTATCTGTTTGTTCTTTTGCCCTCTGAACCGAGTTCTCACGATCACATAGGTCGAGGTGCCGTCGAGCGCGCCTGTTCCTCAGTTTGACTACGACGAGGTTAGTGATCGCTATATTTACATCTCACTCCCGTGTTGACGCGGCTGCAGCCTCCGTCCCCAACATCTTCTGCCGGTTCCCGCCAGGACGACGCACCGCCGCATGGCACGTCGCATGTCGTACCACACTCGGCAGATACAGCACCCCCTCCAGAGGAAAACCTCGATATTTCCAAGTCATCCCAGGGCATTCCGATGTTCAAAAACCTGCTACCAACGTGGATCAGGAAGAGTAACAAGGACCCGGCATTGCATGAGCCCGATCTTGTTCCCAGAGAGTCGCGTCGGGCTGCCGATCACCGATCTCGTTCCCAGTCTCCAGCAAGAGTGAAAGCTGCGAATGAAGGGCCTTCGTGGATGGCTGCAGGTCAACGTAAGCGAGTGAGTGCTCTTCCCTGATACACGATTGGTTATGGCGTGTTTAGCATGTCGTCTCAGCGAACGGTTAGGAAATCTGTTGAAAAACCAAGGGTTCGTCGTTCCTCGAGTCTGTATGCAGGGACTTATCGGACGTTGTAGAAAAAATCGGTTCCCAGGCCCAAGCATCCAAACAAAGCTGCTTCTCAAAGCGGACAAGGTCCTGCAGATCCAACAGGAGCAAGCCATGTGCGTGTTTTTCTTGTGATGGTGGAACCCGTCATAACAGCTCATGTCCTGCTAGGTGCAACAAGCGAATGACCCATCTCAACCCTCGGCCGCCAGGATTTATGTAACGGTGCGCATACTTTCCTTTAACTTGCATTGTTACACTCACAGTGGGTCAGAATCAACGAGAATCAGGCGATGCTATCATTTCGCTCAGGATACCCGGATGGATGTTGTGTCGTGGCGCAGGTACTGGAGATGGGACACATGGATAAAGGTAATTTGATGTAGCAAGACGTGTAGATACTTGTGCAGCCATCGATCGTGCAGTTTTTTCAGCTAGTGTCACCTCGCAGCATTGGTGCGAGTCCCGTCCATGATCGAGCTCGCTAATCACTCAACGTTCAACGGTCACTGAGAAAATTTACGATGATACGCACGCGAAGGTTGGAATTGGAGGACAGAATCTGATTGATTCGAGCTACTGCTGCAGAACCCAAAAATTATCAAGATGAGGGTATGCGTTAGGATGTCGCATTCCTCCATCTCCTCGTTCATCACAGATCCACATACAACTTGACGCGAGTGCTCACGCCCTGTGGGGACTTCGAGTCGCCGAAGCCTACCATTATGCTGGAGTGCACGCACCGCTTGTGGTCACTACGCGATTCTGGAGGCATCCGTCGATCATGCATCCGAGCCACCCTCCCGTTCGCGCTCCGACGTACACGAAACGAGCGTCGTCGCGACGCTGCGACGATCCTTTATCTCACTGCACGATCAGGACCATGCGCAGCAGAGATCAGTTCATCGACCGGCTCTTCCCAGCTGGCAGTTCGGACTAGGCTTTAGGTGAGTGCCATAATTGGTGTGAATCTCCCGGAGCACATTTGAGAGAATAGCCTATCGTGTTCGATGTTACTATCGAGACACCGCAGAGGTCCAATGTAGCAGGATCCGCTCCCATTACCCGGTCTCTCGATGTCTATCCATGAAGTATGCCACATGACGATTGGGCGACGCGGTAAGGTACAAATGGACTCTATAGACATTCCCTCCATCGACATACCCGTCGTTCAGGCCAGTCTGGTGACTAGCCCGTCCAATTGGTCACCAGACTACGTTCAGGCAATCGCGTCGGCCGACGCATGTCACGTTCTCGAACACACGAAATACCTGGACGACACAGTAACGATCAAGTTCTCGAAATCGAAGCCCTTTGCCGTTCGTGGCGTCTGCTTGAGTCCGAGTTTGTATAACCCGGCGACAAGACAATTATCTCGACGTCTCTCTGCCTCGTGAGTTCCTAGAACATTTATCACTTCTGCCCGCATCAACCTTCTCGAGACAGAGGCGTGCAAACATTGGCCAACCCTCGTCGTCACGTTCTGTCGCCCTTGCTCTAGTTTCGAATCTTGGTAACGAGCGCTTGAGCTATATCTCTACTCATCGCGAGTGGATGCAATGCTTCGAAGTGAGCTGTTCGAGAAACAAAAACGTGCGTTTTGTGTGACCTTTTGACGGACTTGAACGAGCGCTTTCCATGTGTCTTTCGCAGCGAGTCTGGCGCAGTCGGGAACTGGCTATGTTGCCCAGGCACTCGATCTCAAACACTTGCTCGAGGATCGTAACGGTGAGTACCTGCGCGTTGCGGTGTATCGGGAAACGGTGTGATTCAGAATAGACGGCAGGATGCGATCAGACGTGCGCATGACACATCTCTTTTTGAAACGTGAGCAAGACGCGCAAGCGCTTCGAGTTGTGGTTCGATCCAGATGAAGTGAGCCTCGGTGAGCCGCACCTTGTTGAGTCCCTTGAGTTGCTTCAGACACAATACCAGAAGCTCCTGCGATTCCGGTCGTGCGAGCGTCCACGCGGAAGGCGGCGATAAGAACCGTTCGCCGTTTCGGCAGAACGAGACCGATGCTGGTGTGCGTCCATCAACGATCCAGCTGGGCGACACGCCAAGACGGGACGTACATTGCTTGGGATGCCCATGCCGATGATGATGGGAGAGGTAGTCAGGATGCACGACACCGATCCCTGACCCATGCTGGCCTGTTCCGCGGACAACCTACGCAGAGATCGGCCGAGTTGGGCTCGATCGGTGTCCCTGATCGTTTGGCATATGAGGATCGGCTGATCTCAGGAATGGGAGTGAACTCACCACAATCAGCGCAAAGGACCCGATGAATGGCAGGCCCAGGGATGAACTCCATGATTGCAGATATCGTAGTAGTAGGAATATTGGCTGATGTTTTCTTATGCGCCCAGTCACTCTCAGGCGATAAGATAAGGTCGAGATTGTCGAAGAATAGCCACAGCAAGATCGTAAGCACTCATCTTTAGGTCTTCAAGGACTACATCGTCGCAATAAACATGGAAGAAAAATATTTGCAATGAACACCGCTACAAGGAATGTCGCTGGCATACAACGCAACGATGCTAGCGGTGGAATGCAGGAGAGCAATGCAGTCAAACTTAACGACTGTTGATTTGATGACTGGAAGAAGATACGGGAAGTAGGTTCAACCACGGACATTTTCAGTCGTATACCTACAGTTCTTGGTATGGTTCTGTGCTCATAACGGGAAAGCAAGATCGATAAACGTTGCGTTGACGATCTGATCTATACAACTTGAACCAGCCCGGCTACGACCAGATAAACAAAGCGGCTTACCCCACAGAATAACCAGCAGGGTAGTCGAGTATGCCAGCGCCGGAGTCGCAAAACAAGGGCACGACATGACTTGCGTCAAAATATCGCAAGTTTCTCCTCGACAGTAACATCCACTGCCACATCCATCTTGACCTTTCTCTGATGAGCCAGTTCCAAACTTGTCAGTGCCTTTGAGGTGTTCCACAGTGAGGTAGCTCGTCTTCCCATTGTAAACAACGACTTTGTCACAGGAGGATTTCAACCGCGGCTTCGTCCCTGTCCACGCCATATGAGGTACTTGGGACTTTACGACCGGAGAGGTTGAACACAAAGAATCGGAGGATCCAGAGGAGGGTTGTGAAACTGCCCATGGTATAAAGAAAGTAATACCAGCTGTCATTGGAAGACCTAGGACAAGGGGTCGGGAAACCCGCAAACGAAAAAGTCAGACCTTGCGGAGAGCATTCTTTTGGAGTATGAGCGCTCTCTGCCCTGGAATGCACACGTGTTTTGTGCGCGGTATGTCGCGAGTGGGTATAATGCGGATTGTACCCTCGTCCTGAACCGAGTCGTGCAGACGAGATACGGCGCGCACTCGGGCTCGCAAGTCCCAGGGTAAGACTACTCTCGGCAACAAGGAAAGGTTTCGGCGATGTTGACTGCTTGCATGGTCGCCACCTACATGGGGTCCGAGTAAGGGCAAGCGCCAAAGACACGAGGCGCATGTGTGAACAAACCATATTGAGAAGAAGGAACTTGCTTATAGAGCAGCATTGCACACCACGGATAGCCCGAAACACTTTGTTCTTTCACTCTTCAAAGCCACGACCGCGTACCATCGGCGAGGATGTCGTCGACAAAGACCGGTGTGTAGCAGTTCTGAGGAGCAAGTGCAATGCTGACAATCCAGTAAGATCCGACAATAGTACTTGGCACCGGTAGTTCTTACAGGGTATTTGCGGTCGCATTCCACCTTGACGGAACGCATCTTTTGAGTGGGGGTAATGATGGGATTCGACGGTGGCGGCTTGCAGACGGTCAAGAGGTCGGAAAACAAACAGGAATGAACTTGCAGGCTGTTTCCGTGTCGAGGGATGACAAGTGGATAATTTGTGGGACTAACGAAGGAGCAAGTGTGTGGAATGCAGAGCTACGTGAAAAGGTCATCCACGTGGAGGGCACAAACGACGTGTACGGAGTGGACGTCTCCCCGGACTCGACCAGATTTGCCACCGGGACTGACGAGAAAGCGAGCATCTGGAACATCGCCAGCGGAGAGAGACTCGTTGGCCCACTCCGACATGACAGGGATGTCACTGGAATCAAATTCTCCCCCAATGGCGAGCACATCGCTACTACTTGCGGGGCAGGTTCCATCCGTGTCTTTGACAGTCGCAACGGTGACCAGATCATCGATATTGAAATTATCATACCCTCGCTGGTCCTGATAACTCCACTTGCGTGGTCCAACGACAGTCAGCAAATTTTTGCCGCATCAAACGACAACAAAATCAAGTCTTTTGGAGTCTCCACCGGGTTACAACTTGCTGAATCACATATTCTCAATGACGGCGGCAGTGACGACAACGTCGAGTCTATCGCATTAGCCACCAACGGAACATTCATCACCACCTACAGAGGCCGCACCATCACGTTCCTGGACGCATCAACATTGACTCAGATTGGGTCAATCATTGAGGATAGTGAAAGAATAGAATCGGTTGCCCTCTCCCCAGACGACAGCTATCTTGCGACTGGACGACGGGACGGGAAAATCAGCGTGCGTAATCTCGGCCACATTCTCCCGGACTTGCATGTTGCTCCCCAGGTAAGCACTTGCCCAGTCACAATGTTAGTAGGTCAGACCAGCCCCATTTTGTTGACACGCTACATTAGGAATCTACTCGCGAGGAACAACAAGACGGCAATGGCGATCTCCTCGAGGTATCTGTTTGTTCTTCTGCCCTTTGAACCGAGTTCTCACGAACATAGGCTGAGGTACCGTCGAGTGCGCCTGTTGCTCAGTTCGACTACGACGAGGCTCGTGATCACTATATTTTCCTCTTACCCCCGTGTTGACACTGCTGCAGCCTTCGTCCCCGGCATCTTCTGCCGATCCCCGCGAAGACGACGCACCCCCTCCAGAGGAAAACCTCAATACTGCCAAGTCGTCTCAGGGCGTTCCGATGCTCAGAAGGCTGCTACCGACGTGGATCAGGAAGAGTAACAAGGACCCAGCATTGAATGAACCTGATCGGGCTCTCAGAGAGTCACGTCGGGCTGCCGATCATCAACCTCGTTCCCAGTCTCCAGCAAGAGTGGAACCCGCAAGTAAAGGGCCCTCGTGGATGGCTGCAGGTCAGCGTGTGCGAGTGAGTGCTCTTCCTTGACTATTTCCTGTGGTGTGTCTAACATATCATCCTAGCGAGCGGTCGCGAAACCCGTTCAACAACGAAAGATTCGTTGTTCCTCGAGTTTGTATGCAGGGACTTATTAGACGTTATAGAAAAAATCGGCTGCTAAGCCCAAGCATCCAAACAACGGTGCCTCTCAAAGCGGACAAGGTCCTGTGGATCCAGCGGGAGCAGATCTAGTGCGTATTTTTTTGGTAATGGTAGAACTCGTCACGATAGCTCATGTCCCACTAGTCGCAACAAGCAAACGATCCGCCTCAACCCTCGGCCGGCAGTATCCATGTAACGGTGCGCGTACTTTCCTTTACCTCACATTATTAAGCTCACAGTGGGTCAGGACCAACGAGAATCAGGTGATGCTATCATCTCGGTCAGGTTCAGGTTCAGGTTCAGGATACCCGGATGGATGTTGTGTCGTGGCGCAGGTACTGGAGATGGGACCCATGGATGAAGGTAATTTGCTGTAGCAAGCCGTCTAGATACTTGTGCAGACATCGATCGTGCGCTTCTTTCAGTTAATGTCACCTTGCAGCATTGGTCTGAGTCTCGTCCATGATCAAGTTCGCTAGTCATTCAACGGCCACTAAGGAAATCCATGATGCATACGCACGCGAAGGTTGTGATGGGAGGACGGAGTCTAATTGATTCGAGCCACTGCTGCAGAATCCAAAAATTGTCAAGACGAGGGTGTGGGTTAGGACGTCGCATTCCTCCCGCTTCCATGATTTTCTCGTTCGTCACGGCGGACCCAAATACTACTTAACGCGGTGCTGACGACCTGAGGGGGCTTCGGGTGGGGCCTACTATTGCATTCTGTCGCCCTTGCTCTAGATTCGAATCTTCGTAACAAGTACTTGAGTTATATCTATCCGTCCCGAATGGATGCACTCCTTCACAGCGGGCTACCCGAGAAACAAAAACAATCCGCTTCTGGATGACCGGTGACCAAGCCAAATAACAACCCCTGGAAGCCTCAGGAGAACTCGTACACGGCCGCGGAGGCTTATGTCGGAGAACCTAACAGTAGTCTCTTGTAAAAAAAAAAAAAGGGTACTTGCAACCCATGACCCACATGGCTGTCTTCTGACTCGTAAATACTCTGGATATTTGGGTGCTATTATTTGATTGGAACCGACAATAGCACAATCTATACTCAAGAGATCCCCGACCGTGTCTATAATTGATGATAGAGGCTCGATCAGCATGGCACAGATCAAAGAAGCCAGAACACACGTCCACTAAATGTAGGCAGTCGCTTCCGTTGCTTACGTGCGTGGGGTAGAATGACTGAACGCTTGCCACGATGCGGGGGCCGTGGTTAGAGGTTGGGGAGTATAAAAGAGCGTACCATTCTCCAGAGCAAGCAAGCTCGAGCGATAAAGTAAACATTCAAGTGAGTCTCGATAACCATCGCCCCCCTTGTCGCGCCCTGTTCTAACATCAGTACGAATAAGGCTGTCTCAAAGAGAAAGAATGACTCGCTTTGCGCTCGTTGCAGCTCTAACAGCCACATTGCTGTCGCTCTCCACAGGGGTCTCCGCTTATTGCCTCAGTTGTCCCGACTGCGACGCCAACGGATGTCTCAATTATTGGACTTGCTCGGGTAACACCATTACCTGTTATTACCCATCTGCTACGGATCCCGGTACTTACGATGGCTGCGTGTTCACTGGGGAACTACAGGACTATGGCTGGGACGTTCGTGTTGGCTTTCTTCGGTAAACGAACCTGCGCATGCTTACCTATGGATCTACAGTATTTCTATCAGACTGGTGGGCCGGCGGTCTGTGATGGCTTGTCTGTCGGAGACAATGCCCACTGCGAACCACCCAATGATCCATGGAACACCTCGGGCAACGAATGTACATCCTCTTACGGTTCTACCGCAGGATTCTATGAAAAATAGTCCGAGGCAATTTAGTCACATCATGCGGTTCGATGTACGTAGAGTATCAGATATCTGATGCTCAAGAAATATGTTCTACCTGCCGTGGAGTCGTGATTCACTAAGATGTGGTACTCACCTGACCCGCGCATATGCCAATACTACCACGTTCGCTTCAGATGTCGGACAACGGCCACGTGTCAACGGCATCTTCGCATCTCCGTGCAAAAAGGTTGAAACTGAGAAAGGAGATTACCCTCAAGTTCAGTTCACAGGTAGACGGTAAACTCACGGAACAGGTACCCGTACACCCATGCGGCCACATGTCTATCGAGTTTGGTGCAACTCAGAGGCCGAGTGTGACCTATCCATGCTAGCCGAAAAAAAACTGCTGTGGGATACCCTTCAAGTAGACGTGTGTGCTATCACCTTGCTTCACACCCACCGACATGCTGACCGCAGGTAGACTGAGGCAGTGTGGACATCCGCGTACATGGACAGTTTCCGCACGTCAAGCTTCGTGGCCGGGATGTTCCCGGGGTGGTTCGAGTGCCTGGGTACTGTAATCCGTTGCATTGGGCCTGGTCCGCTTGTGCGCCGGGGGATTCCGGGCTGCTACGGCGTTCTCAAATGGGCTGCGACAAGCACTGCAAAGCGCCACGGTATTCACTCTCCAGAAAAAACTTTATACCGGGCTCCCGCTCACTTGGACCAAGTACGAGCTTGAATACCTGTTCCGCAAATCACAGAGTACTTACCGGTTTTTGCTTTCTGGAGATCTGCCATGCCGAACATGCCAGTGGGGTTTGTGGTCATCAATCGATGATCCATCACTCGAACTTGCCCCATATGCCCCCGCAACCATGGTAATCTGGTCACGCGTAGTTACCAGTGCCAGTGGGCATCACCGTGCTGCCATGTGACCTTCAAGTTCAAGTTGTCAGTCACTCAGTGCAAGACGACGTTCGCAACACAATCAATGAAGGGAAAAACCAGCCTTCGTACAAAAAAGCGGGACGTCGTCCGAGTCGTCACACGTACGATCAAAAGAAATAGCCGACGTACCGAGAACGTTCAACTTATACACTGCCACCACCAATGCAGTGCCTCCCTCGCAATGATGGCATCTTTGGCCCCATTCTCCACGTTAGTCTCTACGACTGCCATCATTCTCAGCATCAACGTAACAACTATTGCAGTGTTTTCCAGTCACATCCATATGGTTTTATTTTTTTTCAGACCCTCGGCCTCGACCACCGTTCCAGAGAATAGGAATAGATTCAGAGTGAAAGGCTTCCGACATGGTGTGCGGCATTTATGGCTATGTACCATCAATCATCGCCTTTCGATTCGACGCTACGACGAACGACAAAGTATCGCCTTTCTGAATTGTAGGATCATTTTCTGACCCACGGTTTTGGGAAACGAATCCAAGACCGGGTAAAGTCGAGCCAAGCACGTTTGAAGTAACGTCGCTGATCGAAACCAAGCACATGTTTGCGTTCACGACACGGTCAGGGATTGGAATCGCAGGACCGCTGTGTATTTCCAGTGTGCAGCTGCCAAGTCCAGGTGACGGGATCAATGGGTAGGTCTTTTTTGCTGACCCATCCTTCGGAGCAAGTGGTGGAACCGAATCCAAGCAAACATAGTTTGGAGTCGGGCTCAGCCATCTTTCAAAGGAATGTCACGATTTTGAATTCAGTAATAGGTCTGCTGCGTTGACGGTGATCCGGGACTGGAATCTCGACATCTCCCCATGTCAATGGCCCAGCCTGCGAATTCCAGAACATCGGCTGCCTCTCTGAACTGTAGGCTCTTTTGTTCGACCCACGGTTTGACGAGCAGCGATGAATCCGAGTGACCGTAGTTAGGCAACCCTTGATCCCCCCCTCTCGATGCGTCTAGAACGCTACACCACGCCGAAAAGAAACACGATGGCGATTGTCATGTTGTCCCAAAACTACGTCCACGCAGACCTGTGATCAGTGACACTGCTTTCAAAGGTGAGTTATTTCCACTCGGGTATATAAACCTCGTTGGAAAGGCTCGAGTTGCTCAACAACTTCAACGTCCAACCCCATTCCCCAAGTTTCCGCTCATCTCACCCATCCACTTACTCTTATCGCCATGTACTTTGTCAAGAGCTTCGTCGTCCTCGCTGCTGCCGCTGTCCTGGCGTCCGCAACGCCCAGTGTAGACAGACGCACCATGCGTTGCTTCCTTTCCCCGAACAAGCAGCAAGAACGCGAATCGCTGACCATACCTTTTCCAAATTCGCCACAGGAACGCGTCCTCCAGCGCCAAAACGGAAACAACTGCCAAACCTACCTCGGAGACTGTTTCTACAACGGTAAACCCAAACCCGTCCTACCCACGCGAGCATCCCACTGATACGCCGTACTCGACCTACAGGCTGCGAAGGCGTGTTTGCCAGCCCGAGCGATACGATCGGTACGTGCTCTGCAGGCCAATTCAACGGCTGCCCGTGCGACAAGTGTGGAAGCGGGCATGGCTACGTGGGCAGTTGTGCTGCGAACGGGTGTGGTGGCGTCCAGGGGACGTGCACCGCCGGAACGTTCCAGGGTTGTCCTTGCAACTAAGCCTGCATGCTTTCGTATTAGAGAGATACCTGGGGATCGTCGTTGCCGTTGTCGTTACTTGCCAACACACTTCGTCCCTCCCGAACGATCGTAGGTACAATATATCCTTGATTTTACATCTGCATCTCGAAAAAAAAGCGGAATATGATTATTGATGAATGATTTCTTTCATTGCAAGTTTGGGTGGATGCCGATGAAACATATATAGTGCGTTCCGATCGACGGTCCGATCATGGAATCAAAAGTATCCACAGATCTGCCACCGAAACGAACAGAGGGACAAAAATGCCGAGGTTCAGTGCACGCATATCAACGAGTACCGTAAACGGACTAGCATTGCTGTCCTTGCGATGCGGGCCGTAGCAATGGACGACAGATCCACAACAAACCAGAACATGCAGATATAAACCATATAGAATGAAAAAAAAAAATGAAAATGCAACGGATATACGACGACGACGAGCTTTCAAAACCAAAAGGGTCCAACATCTCCCCCCCTCCTACCGCAACGACAACTTGGACGCCTTGCCACTCACCCCCGTCCCCGTCCCATCCTCTCCCACCCCCGCACTCACGCTCGCATTCCGTATACTCGTCAACACCTCCTTGCAATACTTGAGCTTATCCACCAACCGCTGAAGAAACTTGGCCTGTTCCACATCCGCCGACGGCGGTTGCATCGCCATCGTCATCACCTCGCTCAACGTATATCGCGTCAATTTATAATTCTTGTCAATGTGCGTCACCAGCAAGCCATGTGATGACAAGATCACTTTCGAGTGGTCGTAAAAGTTGAACTGGATCAAGTTGGCGTGAGATGACGATGGGGTAGAAAAAAAAAAAGAAAACGTTATACCTGGAGAACGTCGTGACTCATCTTGAAGACAATGACGTGCTTCATTCGTAGATACTTTTGAACGAAATCCATCCCCTTTGTCCGATCGACGTCTTCAAACGTGTAGTCATAGTCGCCATACAGTCGATCCATGATGTACCGCTCAAAATGCTTCAGCAAATACACCTTGTTCTTGAGATCGTCTGGAAACTCGGACACCGAGTAGCTCTTCCGGACGTAAACCTGCCCATGTCGACGAGACGTGATATAGTCGAAATGACTTGATTACTGACCGTCAGAAATGCGCACCCGTCAAGTTCATCAAACCGACACTCACTGTTTATCCGCTGCGAGGATCAACGTCGTGCTGTCGTTAAAGTGCACGCCGACGGACCCGTCCGTCAACGCATACCCCATCCCGTACTTGTTGCAATAATCCACCCACGACACGATAAACACTCGCTCGTCTGGCAGACACACGTCCTCGCGCGGATCACGAAACACCTTGCCCGCCGCCTTGGCATCAAACGCCAACGTCAGCGTCCGCGCAGCTGCATCGAACCCATTCATCCGCGGTGGCGTCTCCGTCTCCGCATCCGGCACAGACACGACGTCTTTGCGCTCGTCCCGCGCACGCTCCTTCCCCTTTGGGTCCTTGCGCACAGGGGGCACGTTCTCCTGCTCCTCCTCGGCTCGATTAGCACCATGTCCTGCGACAGGCGCCATCTGAGCCACGATCCGCGCCTTTTGCGACTCGAGCTCCTTTTGCCTCTGCAAATCAAAGTTCTTCTCTCGCGTGCCACGCGGTACTTCCTGTTCCTCCTCCTCGATATCTCCCAATGCGCGCGTCGAACGGACGGTGCGAAGAGGAGACGATTTGGTCTCCTTGGCGGCTTGGAGTTTGCGGAACAGCGGCGACTCTTTGTTGGTGTTGGTCGTGGACATGACGAGGGGTTGTCTTGCCGAACTGAGCAATGCAGAGATGGGACTACCGGGTTGAACGGCCTTCTGGAACTCCTTCTCCTGCTGGGCGATGCTCGACGTGGTTGGGTTACTAGCCTTCTCTGGTTGGACGTTGGCAGACGGCGCGCTCGATACGTCCATGGTGGTGACTTGGTCATCGTCGAGTAGCGCGGCCTTCTTGATCTTGGCAAGGTTAATAATTGACATGGGACGGGTGATATAACGAAAGTCGGGTGGTCCGTCGTGCGCAGAGAGGGGAATAAAGGCGGGTACGATGCCATAGTCGATAAATGGTGAGGCGATGATTTCGAGGAGCGTGGGTCGTTGACTCGGGTCGGGTGTTAGAATGGATGTAATACATTCGCGTGCATCAGCAGAAATGCGTCGCTCTGGGGGAAATTCATAAACGTTGTCTCGAATCCGGCTAGAATGGCATTCAGAAGGCATGACACACGGCGGCGGCGGACACTCACGTGTAAATGTCCTTGACGTCCTTTGTTTGAAAAGGGGGACGGCCGATGAGGAGGGTGTAGAGAATGACCCCGATTGACCAAGTGTCGACTTCGAAGCTGTGTCCATTTGCTGTGTCAAACAGCACCTCTGGGGCGATGTAATTTGGGGTGCCACAAATTGTCTTTTTCCTCTCGCCCGGGTTCTCAATGAGTGCGGCAAGACCAAAGTCACCGACCTTGATGTTCATGTTAGCGTCGAGGAATAAGTTGCCGAGTTTGAGGTCACGGTGGATGACTTGGTGGGTGTGCATGTAGTTGCAGGCGCCGATGATCTGGACCAAAAAGAAACGGGCTTCGGGCTCTGTGAAGCGACGACGGCGACGGAGCATGTCCATGAGGGAGCCGCTGTGGCAAAGTTCGAGGGTCATGTAGACGTTGTCGTCGTCTTCGAAACATTCGTAAAAGCGAACGATGTTGGGGTGGGCCAACGAACGGTGGATCTTGATTTCGGCGTAGAGCTAGTGGGACGTCAGCAGGAGCATTCGGTCGGGACGGGGGGACGGACCTTGGTTTTTGCCTTCTTGGTCTTGAGGGACGTCTTGGTGACGACCTTGCACGCGTGGCGCGTTCCGCGGACGTCCTTGACTTCATATACCCGTGCAAAGCCACCCTGTGAAACGGCGTCAAACGGTGGGGAGGTACGCGAGACGGCATCCAAACAAACCTCGCCCAAAAAACCGACGCGGTGGAATTCCAAGAGTCTGTTCTTGTCGGTGATGACCTTGGGCGGCGACGGCGGGGTCGTCTTGCTGTTCTGTCTCGGCAGCGGTGGATCGGACGATGCGGGCTTGAGTTTTTCCTGCTTGGTGGGCGAGGGGGCTTGGTTGATCGCGCTGGAGAGTGGGGGACGACGTTGTAGTTGTTGTTGAGGTTGCATTTTCGTATAAGCAGACATTTCGGCGGCCTAACACCTCGAAACGTCGACAATCGTCGTCGTGGCTGACCCTCGCCAACACCGCGTGCTCCGGACATAGCGTGTTTATTATGTAATCGATCACGTGGAAACTCAACAATCTATACCCGGTCACGTGCACATAGCCCCTGTCACGCGTATCCGCTCCTCGATGTTCCGCTTCGCAAGACTCTTGTGCGAAGTGTGTGGCACCCCACAAGAACCGTCTGTGAGAATACGCAGTCACATTCTGTGTGGTACAGCTTTGAAATGCAGTATTGTCCTTCGCGAATGGAAGCCTCGGACCAAGTTGAGCATCGCCA
>JBBPQV010000840.1:0-14832 GCA_038092675.1 Boletus rufocinnamomeus | reverse complement strand
GGGGGATGCCTGAGTATGTGTTTCCTGAGAATGTGTATGAAAAGGAGACGGAGACTGGCTAGACATTTGCATTTGTAGTATGAAACATGCATCAATTGTATCGCGCTCTTTCATATTGTAAACTTGCCGTCCTAGTATTTCTGCAATTCTCCTCGACCCTGGTTTTTCGTGCGGTAGGTGCCACGTATGTGGATTGACGTTCTTCCAGTGGCACAGACGTACTACCATCACATTAATGTCGAGACATGCGTAGCGTCACCCCGGGTTCAACGCCATAGCACCTAATTTCGAAAGCAGCGCCGCACTGGTATCGATGCCCCTATGAGTTTACTCGTCTTGGAGGTAACTTCAATACGAATGATCCGTGGCGGGTCGGTAAAATCGCATTACCGAAATTCGACTGGCGCACTCGACCAAAAAACCGGCATGTCGACATGCTGCTCGGTCGACTCCAAATCGCTCTTCTCGCCGCTGAACGGGTTCGCTGCTAGCCACCGCTGGAGGCTTGTCTGTAGCCTTCTCAACCATATATTAGTATACCGGGAACAAGTACTGGTCCCAAATGTATGCAGTAAAACGCACACCTCGGCATGCAAAAAACAACACGCAGTCACAATTCCTCGTCTCGGTCCAGATTCAGCGCACCCAAATCCAACTTACCCACATCGTCGTAGTAACTCTTCATATCCAAGGCACCGCTCCGTTGAGGCTTGATCAAGGATTCGATCATGTCCAGTGCTGCATCCCGTCCCTCCAAGTCTCGGTACGCCTGAATTTGATTATGGGCTTGGGCCGTCACATCGGACTTGGTGTACGTATGACAAGCGAGCTTGATGATACGACGGGTCAGTCGCTTGTGCTCGCCACCCGTCAGGATGAAGAGGGTTTCCATGATGTGGGTCAAGTCAACGATGAACGCTATGAACCGTTGTTGGACGATTTTCCTGACACATACAAAACCCATCGAGACAGTTCACCAGATGAAACAGAGGTTGACGCACGCATTCTTGTAGACGTCATAGATCCACACAGCAGCGGCGATACCTGCAACGATAGGTAGAACTATTGGAGCTGCAGGATTGGCTCTGGTTCCCAAGACTCCAGAAATGGCAGCTACCAATGAACCACCACTCAAAGCGCTGATGAGTGGCTCAGTAGATGCTATGGATGTTCCGTCAGAAATGTACATAGCGATCACAGCAAAATCGCATACACAACCCGGGTCGTAGAAGTTCCAGACGGCAACTATGTCGCTATGAATCACAGAAAGGCAATCCCAGATGGTGTGCCCCGCAAACTCTGGACTAGCCCTCAAGGCTTTCCAGTAGACCGAACTTTGCTTTCCAACACTGTACAAAGATGAGATCGTGCCAAAATCCGAACAATCGAAGAAAGGGCTCGCGCGATTGTCCCTTGAATTTTCAGATGAGGGTCAATTCTTTGCGCCATCATCGTGACTATTGACTTGACGTGTGCATCAGGCACGTCATTCGTCCCCACTAAACGGTAGGTCAGTTGGACTAAATTCGAAAGTGTGTCCTCGTAGTGCTTCTTTGCTGTTTGAAGTTACTGGTATATTAGAAATGAATTCTAATCAGTTCTTGACATACTCACTCGAAACAATCGCACATGGGACATGCTCTCCAGCAAGCTTAGCAATCTCACTACGGCGTTCTTGTACAATAGACACTGCTTCCGAACGGGCTTGATTTGTGATATCCTCGTTACTAAGTTTGCCTTGATTAGACCTCATTAGTTTCATCGCCACTTCATTCGCGACGCCGTCAAGCTTCGTGAGCACCACGACAATCGGTACTATGACAACAAATTCGATCAGATTATGAGTGATGTTGGAGTAGGGCACCTACTGTTTCCCAGCGTGTCACGTTTTGACTTGAAGAAATCTTCTGCAGCTGTCTCGAGGAGACGTCCTCCAGCTCGAGGTGAAGAAATATATCAGCATGCGCGCAACAGATGGAAAGCAAGCATCTCACCAGACGGCGTGCAGTTGGTCTTTGACTAAACCGCTTTGTTTGCTTCGGATGAAATTCTTGACAATCTCGTATTTATCCCTATCCCCTGGTTCGAACCCAAGGGAATCATGAAGAACAAAGCGTGGATTGACTGGCGATGTCAATTCGTCTTCAATTGTTGCCTCTCCACGTCGGAGATCGGAAACGGACTGTAGGCAATCACATGAGGAAGAGATATCACGAACAAACTCGTCGAAAACCAAACCACCTTGTTTATCCCGAAGGCGATATTGATAAGACTTGATTTTCCAACACCCATCTACTGGGAAGTTGAGCACGTAGCCGGACTAGACACGAGATGCTCTACCTCACCTATCACCAAGATTCGGAATCTTGAATTGATAAGGTCGGTCAGGTTGACAAGGTAAAACAGCATCGCTGGACTGACCGAGGGCAATCATCGAGGATGGTCTGAGTTGTAGGGTGCAAAGCTCCAGTAAGAGAGCTTTCTGCGGGTTTGGAAGATATACTTGGCTGAGCCTGGCAGGTGAATGTAATTCGAATGTTATCTTGGGTGACCGATAGCTCTGTTCGAGAGTTCATCGGGAGCCGACCACCAAGACAGGGATTTGCTGATCATTACCCTGTGATTGATCATTTGTAGCGCTGGCAAGGAGGCGTTGTGTGTCGATGTTTCGCGGTTTTTGACCAGATGGCCACGATTTCCCGGCGGACAATGCAACTTGGCACGCTGGTGTGAGTTCGCTATATGGAATAGAAGTTTAAACGCTAACGAGGGAGAGAGCGAGCCGCACATTGGGTTGGGGAATTGCTGCCGTAAGGACCCATTGTCATCTAGAATTAGTTTGTGCCATTGATTGCCGACTTGGATCTCATTGTACTTCAGACGTTTGGTTGTCTTCGTCGATTCGGGGGATACAGTGACGGCTGGAAATGCCAGGCAGCAATCAACGCGTAGTTGATAATCCCAACTGCGAGTCACTCACCAATAACGCAGACAACAGGTGTCGCTTGGGGACTCGAGGTTGACATTCTGGCCATGTCAGACGGGGGCTGGGCCGAGTGACCACGATAGTGAATGTGTATGAGAGGTGGAGGCTCTTGAAGCACAACTGGTACGCATGTACATATGGCCCAAATTGGGCGACATGAGTTGGCTGCCGAGTGAGGCACAAGACCCACACACGAGGCGACCTCGTGGATGGCTCATTTTCTTTTTTAGGCTGGAGACTCATCAGGGGCGGAACGAGAAGGAAAGTATGTAACCTTGACTTTGCTTTGGGAGATTCCGCGCCGCCGTGACATCTATGACTTGGACTGGGGCAAGTTGTACGTGATTAGTAAGCATGGTAAGCATTGAAGGCTAGCCGAAGTTTGCACCCATTCTTCCAAGCGCGCGCGCGACGCTGCCAGTGAACACCAAGGTTTAGGTACAACTCTAACGTGCATTTTTCACTCAACGGCACGCGAATACTGTGAGCGTTCAACTGATCGATGTACGATATCCAAAGCTAGGGGGTCAGTCGGGAAACAGCTTGTTAATGACCAGATGGCGTCGGCCCATATCGTTTCATCACGGGAGTCAACGAAGTGGCCTCCTGGATGGAGGGGTGGGTAGACATTCCTCCGAGATTGGTATTGGTGCATCCCCGACGGCCATGACGCAACGACCACGTACACCAACATCCGAATGGAACATCGATATTCAATCTCGAGGAAGACCTTTCATTCTTATTGGTGCGTCCACTTGGGGAGCAGAATTTATCCTGTCGGACAAGAAGGAAAAAAAATACCGTACTCATCTACATTCCCAGCTAGCGTTTCTTCGCCTGTTTTTACAGTCCACCTCGGGTTGCGACGCAATGTAGTGCCCGCTCGTCAAGTTTGGATGTTACCGAAATGTTGAACCCTCGCTGGCTGCATTGCGATTCTGCATCTAAAGCCAACCTTGCCGACAATACGACGAATGAACGAGATATGTTTCGAGTACATGGACCGATGGATTGATGCCGTGCATGGTAGGAACAGGACAACCATTGAGTGCCCGCTCTCATGCCTTCCGCGACGTGCGGTCGAGATGCTTATCCGTTTCCTTGGCGACAGTAGTCTTTGGTTCTGTCGTATACGCTGTAGTAAGCACCCAAGGAATGTGAACAACATGCTAGTTTCTATCAAAGCGTTGCATAGGTCCTGAAGAGGTTTGCAGCACAGACCAGATCGCGCGTGTAAAGGAGAAGCTCCCTCGAGATAATGGAGCTTTGAGATATACATGATACACTGAGTTCAGAAGCCGAGGCATATGCATAGGTAAAAATAAACATGCCGAGTCACCATTCGAAGTACACCATCCGCTATTTTTCGCCAACTTGAATGCCCTGGCGCTTATGCTCGTCCCCGATTTCTACCCAAATTCGTTGTTCAAACTCGACGGGTGTTATCTCCCAACGGTTCGAGTCGAATCGCCTCCGACTCATTCGCGTCCCCTTCCACGACCTGATCCTGCTCCGGGGGGACATCTGCGAATGCAATCGCGGATACGACCGCGTTTTGACTGGCAGCGGGTTGCGACAACACGCCGAATCCGGTGTCAACCCCCTGGCAGCCGCGACGGAGGTCACGGTCATACAGCTCTCGCACGCCGATGATAAACCGAGGCATCATGGGGAATATGGTTATATAAGAAAACAAGATCAGGAAGATCAGTGACGTGCTGGATATTGTGCCTCCCCCCCCTTGGATTATATCAGGGATATTGTAAAACACGTTCCTAGCAGTTTAGAAGAAACCAACTGAGTGATTAGTCTTTGTGCATATTCAGGAGTAGGGTAGATGGGACAACATGATAGTGACGAACGAGAGGGGGCGGAAAAGTGAGACGTACACAAGGAAATAAACAATTCCATCTCTCACGAATTGTTGCATGTACCGATTAGGCTGCCACTGCTTGGTTGCCTTGTACATCTCAACTGACTGCTTCAAGGTTTGGGTGACAGCGAGAACCAAAAGTGCAATACTGAAAACAAATCGCGGGATTCTAGCATACGAGAAAACCAGTGGTGTCACGTTGTTATATGAGGCACCGCAAAAAGAGAAACCGATCAGTTGACCAACTGTGACTAGAGAAATGGGCGGATTGTGACGAACGGCCGGGTCACCTCCGTGAGATGCAGTGATGTCTACAATTTGGCTCCGGACATACCTGATAAGTAGATATTGGGATTGTCATAGATGCCTGCAAAAACAAAAGAACAGATAGCCTGTGAAACATAAATGAACAGGAGGCCCCAAAGAATTTTTTTGGATCGTTTCCACATCGCATACACCCGCAGGAGCATTACATCTGTAATTGAAATCTCGGTCTGGAGAAAGGGATCGGGAGGGTACAATGACTTACAATCAGCAGCTGCGAGGAATATTTCGAACGCCCAGGCAGATACCAGAAAGAATACAGTACCTTTGGAATATTCATGTCTCATGCTGATAGTGTGGTGGGCAGTAAATTAATCCGCTTACACCTATGGGACTGTTATCAATACGATTTGTGATTGAAATTTAGATGCATACGTCTATCAGAAGACGGTCATTGATGACAGACAAGGTGCACAGCAGAAACACTGACTCTGACGGGGCCAGGGACAAAGGCACTACCCCCTGTGAATGCTTCTGATCAGCTCAATTAACCTCAGATTTATTCTGAACATACAGAGGCATAAGAGACTTCAGGACGATTTAGTTCTTGACTGCATGACTTGCTATCCATCATAGCAACAATAGACTTACACAACACAACAAAGGCCGAGATAGCGGACCTATGGAACTGTCAATTCGGAACACCTGCAACGGGGTGTCCTCTGAGCCCTTATACTCACCAGAACAAAGATTGTGGAGACCAAGGTCCAGGGTCTGCACTGTGGGGTTGTCAGGGGCCCGGTGCTCGCTCGATAATTGTTGCTTCCTTGCCCAAACATAGTCTATCTTCAGATATTGTCGGCTGACTGATATGACGTAGAGAGTGAAATAACATACCTCTCTTGAAAAGGCGAGGACTGTAGTGGTAGGATTGCAATGATCACTTCAGAATGCAAAGGATGCCATGCACATAAGCATCACTTACGATAATCATAAACGACAGCAGTGATAATCGTAACTGCGCTGGTCTATAAGATTAATCATTGAGAGAAAGGTATGAGTAACCATACGGGATGCATAGTTATTCATCTGGAGAAGCTGCAAAGCAGACTGTAAGTCGGAGGACATCGCGGGTACAAGAGCAACGGCGATGTCTGATGGTTCAACGACGACCAAAGAATGAGAGGAGAGGAGAGGGAGGTTGCCAGTGGTTCGGTCTTGGGTTACCACAATGAAATAATTCCCCGGTCTTCAAGTAAATATCAGCATCAATAATGGGTTGGATACTACATATTGACCGACAGGAATGGGTAGCCAAGATATGCGCTGAGTGCGGGCGTGGTCGATGTTCAAATGAGCGACAAAAGATGCCCTCCGGCGCATTTGGTCCGCAGTAGCGCCATGAAACGCACGAATGGCAGAAATGCGACATTAACCTCATATGATAATCGCAAATGTCTTGTGCTATATATGTACATATCAAGCACAGGACGTGGACTGGCTGCTTATGGTAACCTAAAAGGCCGGAGTTTGGCTCGCTTAGCCAGTCCCAACTTTTAGATTAGTTCATAACCTGCGGATGCTTTGCGCCCAGAGTCTGGGTTAAGTCGGAGGAGCAGATAGGTACTGGAACCAGGAGCTCATCGTGTGGTAGCCCACGTCAGGATGACAGATTACCGAGACAACGAGCTTACACTAAGCCCTGCACACAGAAACGTCTCCCGACTCGTCATGCCTTGAAACATCCCGCCTGATCTCCACCCATCCACATACCTCCTGTGCAACCCACCACTGTGCCTCACCGCCCACCATCAACGCCTTCAGCAGGACCACCCTTTCTCCACGTCAGTCTCTTCCTATTTTCTGGTTACCGAGGAATGAACCCCCCAAGATTCGCATGCTGCGACCTCGTCGAAGACGATGTGGACCACGCTCCCCACTCCGCAAGCGGTAGGGTCACATGTTCAGTCTGGGACCAAGTCTTGAGTGAGGCGCGGATACAGAATGGGGTCTAAACTCTAACACTTCCAAATGTGTTTCACTCATGAGACCGAGGTAAGCCTCCAGTACCCCGTTACACAGGCAGAGTCCCACCTCTAGTTGTCCTGTTGGTGAACCCCACCGCGGGCATGGAGCGTTCCTGTGAATACGATGGAGGAGGATGAAGGATGTATCGAAGGAAAGAAAAGGGGATCGTACCGTTTAGCGGACGCAAACGAGGTCGAAGATGGAATCGCCGCAGGGCTTTCCAATGGCTGGGATGAGAACCATGCACTATCTAAAATCTGCCAAATTGGTCTTTGCGAGCCGAAGGGGAGGTGTAACAGACCGGTGAAGGAGTGAAAAGCGGAACTAATGAATGCTTCCGGTATAGGGTCACCTACCAGTCGAAGTGTTGGAGACTCAGAGGCACCCAAGATCGTCGTTTCAGCTCTGTGCTGTGCGCAGTTCCTGAAAAAATTGATTGAACCAAACAATAAGATCAAACGTGCCCACGAGTGGAAGAGACACTGCGTTGACAATGCCCATCCTCTTTTTCCCTTCGAAATAGCTGGATCGTTGTACACATACCATTGAGCTCGGAATTTGAAGCATATATGCTTACAATAGACGTCTGGGTCGCGTTCCGAAGCACCATACTTCACCGGGGAAGGTGACGATAGACGGAGGGGACATGGGTATCGTTGCGATGCAGAGGTATACCTTGCACATAACGCGAAGGGAGATTTGTCATTGTGCATACAGTCGCATGTCATTGTGAGACGAACAGGTTACAGTCAAAACGATGCTGAAAGCCAACGTGCGCGAGAGCAAGGAAGAGCTAGGAAATCGGTGGGGGGCGGCGGGGCTTAACCACCCGTTTGCTTCAGTCCAACCACCCCCCACATTGACAACCAGGATGACCCACCAACTCGATTCTGATCTGACCTACTGAGCATCCTGTCCTCCGTGGACAGGCCATCGACAGCGGTGCCCACATTTGGAGTGCTCGACGACCACCGAACCACCGCGAAAAGGTGTCCCGCTCCCTACGTAGGAGGAAAACGGATATTTTATGCTTTATCGTCGTGAGTGTTGCACTTTAAGGCTTCTGGAACCAAAAAAACGCGCCGTCAAATCAGCTATGTGAGGCATGTTCAAGTGGTGTTGAAACTCGTCTATGTTGACCATGGACGAAGCACGTGTCCACGTCAACTTCGTCGAACACGGCTTTTGTACGTAGCCAGAACGTTGCTCTGCAAAGGTCACATACAATCAAGCAACACTACTTTATCACGAAGGTTCAACGTTCATCCACCGTGATCATCATGGATGTATTGCTATACTGAACTCGTCTGGCTGACTCGAGCTGTCCTCAAGCCTGAGGCAAACTTGAACGGAAACCCAGGTGTTGCCAGTTTCGAAGTCCGCCAGGCGTCATGCCTTTTCACCCCCTGATTCGCTCACTACTCGAATACTATACAACGCAACCCCCTGCCATCGAGACTAGATGGTATGGGCCGTGGTATAGCATCCTCACCCAGCTCTTCCCCCTCTCTGAAGGCTATGTTATCAGCCCACGACGCCATCTTTGTGACCATTCTGGCATCCCCCGGGTTACGAACTTCAGCTTTGTGGTCATGAAGTTGTCCAGCCCACCACTTCCCTTGCCAGCAAATACAGTCCTTGTCGTCACGTTCAGAAACCCCCAGGCTTGGGAGCGTGGAATTCCGGCCTTTGAACGGCAGCTCAGACGACAGATCGATGCTTCTTTCACTGACACTGAGGCTGAAGCCGCTGCACAGGGGAAAGTATACTGGATTGGGGTGATTGGACCCCACTGGAGGTACAGTGAGAAGGAGGAAGGAGAAGGTGTCCAGGCGCTTATCGACTGGCATCACACTACTCACGATGAAGCATCCTTTGAGGACTTCCAAGTCCTTGTCGGTCTTGTCAGTGCTCTGTCAGTGGATTTTTGCCATTCTTGGTGCGATGCTCACCAATGCTGTGGCACAGGTGATCCACATGCAATCATGGATGTAAAGAGGGTGTAAGACTTCATGAACATATTTCGCATTTGGTCTTGTAAACAAGGTAATGTAGTATTGACGACCCAGCCCATTCCTGAAGGCCCAACCAGCCATCTCAGGAAGTAGATAATGGAACCTCCATTGTGCGCCTCGCGTGAGGTGTTACATATACTATGATGAACGGCGCCGATGATCCCTTGTGCCCCAGTGCGCTTCATAGTAGGGATTCAAAACGAACAGAACAACTTGCATAGATCGAATCCGGTGAATGAGTGCGGCACCTGGAATTGTCATCGAAGTAGTCCCGAGGAACGGATTTAGAAGATAGGTGGTGAAACAAGTACTGGCTCGGGACGTCTGAACGACACAAACGAAAGTGGGTTGGAGAAACCATTACCCAGCGACTGCGAGAATAATCCAAGTACATACGAGAGGGTCATATCGTCAAAGATTGTTATGGAGAGCACGATGTTGGTGGCGAGTCAAAAAAAAAAAAAACCTCGAGTGCATCAAGTGCGTCGAGCGAATACGCTGACATGAAGGCTGACTACATAGGAGATACGCGGAGTCACCACGCTCCTGACCCAGCACCTCACTTGGTAGAGTGTGTCTGCCTCACGGTTGTGACACTCGTAGCTTCAAGTTGGTCGTTTTCATTCTGAGCGAGACTGCGGGTAGTGAGTTGCTTTGGATTCCTGAAGAAGCGCTCGTCACTCGGCTAGTAACTTTCAAGTTCAAATTGGTAAATTTCTCCGGTGGATTCAGATGTCACCGCCACAGATCGGCGCGAACTCTTCCCCATTTGAAAGTTGACATCGACAGTAAGGATGAGGCAAAAATCGCAGGAACCGTACGTTCTACCACTGAAGGATACAGACTCTACCGCAAAGTAAAGAGGAAAACTTAACGCTCAGCATCAACAAGTTCGTCAGACACTTTCAAGTCTGCTCGAAGACTGAAGTGCGTCATCTTGCAGCACCACCAAGCATCTAGAAACCCATTGTAGCGCCTCGCGCCACATCCTCAGCCACATTCCACGCGTGCAAGTCATGATAACTGAAGGATTCATCTGTTAGTATGCTCACCCTCGACAGTGATTAAAATTTCATTCAGCGCTTGAAACAGCATGGAAGTTTCAAGTGCCAGCATCTCTTTTGACAATGTCTCCACATTCTCTCAGGCTCTCGTTCTGTTACTACTCTCTCGATCTCTGATTACACGAAATCAGTCTCAACGTCCGTGACAGAAGGCTGGAAAGGTGTAACAATCACCTCCCCACGGGAATTTGAAACTTTTGGGTCATGGCTTGTTGCGGCCAATGGATCACGTCCTCCCGTTCTATCATCGACTTGGGGGATGTAGAGAGTCTCGTCCACGACGTGCAAAAGCTCGTTCCGTGTCGACATTACGGCCCAATGTCGAACTCGAGTAGGTGAGTCGGCCCGATCACCACGTTTTTAGAGGTTAGTCTGATTATCTCGGTATCACTACAAACGCGTGGGCCACAACAACGACCTTCACAGTGAAGATAGGAGAAATTAACGGATATGTCAGGCTATGTAACCCATTATTCCAGTGCTGTCACGGCTCGCTTCTGCGTTGTAGTCAAGATACATCGTTGAAGATGTCCACACCTCGACGAATACCACGCGCGCCACAGAAAACCTGAGCCCGTAGCAAGCGCCACCCCGATTCCCCTCTGCGTTGTAGTCGAGATGCATTGGCGATGTCCACACCTCGATGAATATCACACGCGTCACAGAAAATCTGAGCCTGTGGCAAGCCATTCGTCGCGTATGAAGCTGTCAAAGCGTCGAGAGTCCATCATCCACCATCCCTCGTCACAGCGGACAAACGCCTGTGGACAGCAAAAGAAAACGCGACCACAATCTCATCGCTCGTCCACACCAAGAAACTGCAAGATGGACAATCCTTGCATATAAAACCTGTTTTACGAAGGTCGGTGAAAAAAACATCAGCCTTACATCCCCCGATTCAATATTCGCAATGCCGAGCAGCAGTTACCCACCCGAGTTGATGGCCGCCTTCAGGGGTAAGTTCCCCACCACCTCTTCCTTGCTGTTCTACCTCGTTGACCCTTTTCTCCTGTCCCTCCCCACAGCCTACGCCGCGAGCCTTGGACCTACCCCACAACCCGAGTACAAGATTGTACACAAGTGGAATCCTTGGATCCAGGTCCCCGCAGGCTACCTCCCGATTAGGATCGCTCAGTTTTCCCGAGGCAATCGGCCCTCTGGCGGCAAGAGACTTTACCACTGGGCCATCTTCATCCCCACCTCGACACGGCGCGGGGTAGGTAACTACTACGAGATCGGTGGCAGCCTGCAGGATGGGTACTTTACCCAGCACGTCGTCAATAATCGTCACCCCAAGTGGGACGATGAGAAGGGCACACACCTCGTTGGTTATGTCGCGCCTAGCTATCTGGAGAGTCTGGAGATGCATTTCTCGCTTGTTTCGATCCAGCAAGGGAGGGCGGATTGGAACTGTCAGACTTGGGTGGTGGAGGCGTTGAGGGGGCTGAACCATGCGCATATGTGTGCGGTGCAAACGGAGTACGGGCAATGGTTCCAGCAGATGGAAAACCTGGAAGCAGCATGGAATGTGGGGGATGCCTGAGTATGTGTTTCCTGAGAATGTGTATGAAAAGGAGACGGAGACTGGCTAGACATTTGCATTTGTAGTATAAAACCTGCATCAATTATCGTGCTTTGTTTTCGCATTGTAACATTTGTCGTCGTGGCATTTCTGCAATCCTCCTCGAAGCTGGTTTTTCATGCGGCAGGTGCCATCTCATGTGTGTGGATTTATGTTCTTCCAATGGCACGGACGTACTACATCTGAGGTCGTGGCGTCGCCCTGCTAGCAGTGGGCTCAGCACTCTGGAACCTGAGGCCTGATCGATGATAACTGGCACCAGAACCGGACTTCGACTTGGTAGCTACTCCTGGTTCAGCGCTCCGATTGGTCCAGTTGTCCAGGACCGTTGCGTGGGAACCCCTGGGTATGACGAATCTCCCGAGCCCCTGTAAAAATCGGTCGTCCAATTTCCATACTAAACAACTGCGACATCGTCTACAGTAACAATGGAGCAACACGCTCTGGCAATCCTCGAAGAACTGAACGATCTATGGAACTGGCGTGATACGGAACGGATTCAAACCTCATCAGGAAAACAAGGTGACAAATTTCAGGTCGCCACTCCTAAACTTTTGTACTTCCTAATTGTGGAATCGCAAAGATTTGGTGGTGAGGTGCTGGATCATTTCTGGAAACAACTCGGGATCTGTGATGAAAAACTGATGAAAAATAGTCAGTCAAAAACTTTGATCATTCAGGCTCAGTCGTTATACAAGCTCACTTTCGTTTGTCACAGTCGAAAGTCTGAAAAAGGAGAATTTCGTGTCGGCGCAGAAGTCCTTCGAGGTGTTGTTTCAGGGATTGGATCCCAAAAACGTCAACTTCCAGCCTGTGTTAGACATGGCAGCGGAGTTCTTTACTCATCTTGGTGTCGCATGTGAGTAGAACTGCCCAATCGCTTTTAGACGTTTGACGATCATCAATGCGGCAGTCATGAATCCAGGAAGGCGAAAATCCGGGACAAGTAGTACTCCGTTGTCCGTCAGTGAAGTCGTCAACGAGGAAACGGATAAGCTCCTTCAGCGAGTCGACGAAGAAGGGGATTTTGGAGAACGAAAACAAGAGCTCTTAAAGGCATTGGTGCGTATATATTCATCTCGGAGCCATACCATCCTCTTTATCGCCCTACCGAGCAGTCATTTAAACGCGATGGGAGGTTCTGTCTGTTGACTGGCAAGGAATTTGTGCCTTTCGATGATGCTGGAATTTATCCTGCCCCCGCGCACTTCATTCCAAATTCTGTACACAGAAGGGTTTGCATCGAACTATTGCAACCACCATTTGTTTCCTCATGACTTTCATTTAGCCAGACACTCTGAAGTGTATAGCTATGTTTGCCGGCACCGCCGCAAGAGATGACATTGTGAGCCATCTGAATAACATCGGCAATGCCATGAATATGCAGCACGATGCTCGTACCTCATACGATAAATTGAAGTGGGGAATCGAGGCAAAGGAAGAGGGTGGAGAGGTGCAATTCCACCGATACCTTATCATCATCATTACTGATCCATTGATTAGGTCAAATACTTCTTTCGACTGGTTCCCACCAATCCTAATGAACGTGCCCCGGGGTTCATCACTTTGAGGGAAGGCGATGAAATTCAGTTCGGGAAAGGACCCGAAGGCAAGAAGCTCAACAATGGACCCATCCCAATACTTTGTAACCTTCAGCTGGCTGTTGCTCGAGTTCTGAAGATGAGTGGTGCTGCTGATGTAATCTTAGAGTGGAAGGACCATGCGGATGACGATGGATGTTATCGTCTCTTCGTTGCCTCCGAAGAGTTTTGCGATATGTTGGATGCCAAACTCTTTCTTTCTGGCGGAGCCGTGGTTGCATAGTTCTCTCAAAGTTCTCTCCTCCGTATCAGAAGGTCAGATGGGCCTCAAGATCCGATAGATTCCAAGTCGTGATCTAATGACTCCTCAGGTATCAAGACCCAGCGATTTTTCTATACGAACATCGGATCGAACTCCTCTGGTCCTCGATTGCTATAGATTTTTGTGTTTTTGGGCGTATTTCGCCGTTCGCAAGGTAGACATCGTTGAAGCTTGACGAAGCATCGCGTGCGCAAGCGTGAAAAGACTCGAAATCAATCTACATGATTGCATCCGCGAGTGTAACCTTCTGGATGCTGACTAAGCTGCTCAACCAGTCCGTGACGCTGCTCGGAAGTCCGACTAAGTTCAAACTGCCTGCTCGAGTCCATCGATTCATTGCTCCAGTTCGTCTCTGATTAGCTTGTCCTTCGATCGCCAATCCTCGCTGGGTGTAAGGGTTCTACCGAATCGTATTCTGATCATCACAAATGCTAAAGGTTTGTACGGGTTTGTATGTGGAAATAGTAGAACCCTCAATTTAGGACATTCTCCATTCAAGTTGTCGTCAACCTTGCCCATGTTTACAAGTCTACGCGCAATCCCCAGCCGTGAAGAACCGAGTTTACACGGCAATTCATGAAACCTTGCGTTGAGCTTGAAAGTGGACCTGGTCGCTCGAGGAAATATGGTGGCCAGGGGAATCCGGTATGATACTAACAACTTGGGCCGAGTCCAGGGTACAACTGTCGAATTCTTGCTTCGAATCTGACCTTCGAACGAGGATTCTCACGACTTATCCCGCAATACGAGCGCAAGGTATGACATTGGCGCATCCGGACAGCGATTTGATTATATATGCACGTTCGATGATCTGCGTTCGACTCCTATTGGGAGGTTGGCGGATTTTATGCTGCCACTTCTCCAGCCTTGTTGGTGTGTGTTGAGCATTTGCGGCGAAGGATCGCAGGAAGCATGCCATCGGTATTGTCCGGCTGCACGATATATAAGCCTTGGCTCACTCCTCCCCCCTCATTCCGCATCTATCCTCACGCCAGCCACCAGCCACCACACTTAAACCCATCGTACCCATGTCGAACAAGAAAACTCATCACATGGATAAGGAGGCTGCGGCCCGTATCCAGTCCCATTCAGTGAGTACTGCGTTGGTAAGAAGGATCCGTGGTCGTTGACTAGGGCAGGACCGGACGGGCAGCAAT
>JBBPQV010000839.1:0-14857 GCA_038092675.1 Boletus rufocinnamomeus | reverse complement strand
GGGAAGAATATGGCCCAGGTCGCGCACGGCGATTTTTCCATCAATTTGTCCAGTCGCCAGATAGCTACCATCCAGCGAGAGGGCAATTGAGTGTATAGTTGCGCTGTCCTCGATGGCAGGGACAATGTGGGTGAGAGTCGACGTGTCCAGGAACGAGATGGAATCCGATGCGATGGTCGCAATGAATTTGCCACTGCTTGCTAGAGCGATAGAGTTGATGCCATTGAAAGTTGGCGATTCGGCGAGCTGCAACCCTGTGGAGAAAGCAAAAGACTTGATTTTGCTGTCATTTGATGTCACAAAAATTTGCTGGCCATCGTTTGACCATGCAAGTGGAGTGCTTGGCCATCCCGAGAGTGTGATAGTGTCGATAGCGATGAGCTCGTCACCGCTGCGACTGTCGAAAACGCGGATCGAGCGTTCCTCGCAGGAAGTGGCGATGTGCTCGCCATTTGGGGAGAATTTGATTCCATTGAACCAGTTGTCGTGTTCGAGCGGGCCAACGAGTCTCTCTCCAGTGGTAATGCTCCAAATGCTTGCGCTCTTGCCAGATCGAGTCCCAGTGGCGAACCTGGTCGAATCCGCGGAGACATCGACTGCAGCCACACTATCCTTGCCCTCCACCTCGACGACCTTTTCATGCAGCTCTCCATCCCACACACTCGCCCCCTGCTGAGTGCCACACACTATCCACTTG
This sequence comes from Boletus rufocinnamomeus, assembly GCA_038092675.1. Classification (NCBI taxonomy): domain Eukaryota; kingdom Fungi; phylum Basidiomycota; class Agaricomycetes; order Boletales; family Boletaceae; genus Boletus; species Boletus rufocinnamomeus. Next base: position 14,160 of record JBBPQV010000839.1, on the reverse strand, counting down.
CCATCTTTCGACACAGATATTGCGTTCAAGTTCATTCCCATTTGCTTTTCAACCTCCTGACCGTCTTCAACTCGCCATCGTCGAATCTCGTCGCTATTCCCGCTGAAAAGATGTTTTCCGTCAGGGTGAAACATGACTGCCCACACCACATCATTGCGACCAGTGTCAAGTACTATTGTTGGGTCTTGCTGGATTGTCAGCATTCAGCACAAACTCCTCGGGGCTGCTGCCCACCGGTCTTTTTGGACGACATCCCCACCGATGGTACACAGTCGTGAGTTCCAAGAATGAAGAGAAAAAACGATGTATTTCGGTTGACTCGTGGTGGGCAGTGTTGCCCCAAACACGTTTCCTTGTTCTCGATATGGGTTGCACGCGCCTTGTCTTTGGCGCTTATTCTTACTCGGATTCCTGCTGGTCAAGCAGTCAACATCGACGAAACCGTCCCAAGTTGCCAAGGGTAGTCTTGCCCTGGGACTTGCGTACCTCGGCTGCGGGACTCGGTTCACGACGAGTGTACAATCCGCGTTGGACCCACTCGCGCCATACCTGCCGCACACGGGACACGCGTATTCCAGGACGCTCCTGAGCAGGGAGTGCTCATACTCTAGCAGGGTGTTCTCCACAGGATGGTAGCCGATTCTAGTACCATCCTCCGAACTCGGACCACGTTACACTCGCATTCACATCTCACAGGCTCCGCGTTTTTGCGGTCGCTGCTATGGACGTCGGACAGATAGACGTCGCAGACATATGTATGTGACTTTTCGGGCTTGAATTGTTGCACTTACCACGTGCCTTGTTGCCACCACAATACCAGGTTCACCACGCGTAGATTATATCTCAGGCATGCACTGCATGGAGGCCACAGAAACACCAGTGATCGCCCTCGAGTTGTATACTGAGCTGTTGGGAACGGGCCCCGTCTACGTGGGCCAGTGTAATCGAGTATACGTCGCGTTCTCATACTTTTTTCTCCCGAGGCAATATTGAAATACCTTATTTTCAATATTCCGATGAACTGGAATGATCAGCAAGACAGTTTACAAACTCCTGCAGTACCTCAGTTGTCGTTGAAGGCTGCCTCGAGATGGCGAACATTTATAATCAGTATGCTTCCATCAGCAGCGGTGATATTGAAGTTCCTCGTGGTCGATATGACCGACGGCACTGATTCCCAGTCGCTCGTTGAATCAACACCTCTCTGGATCACCGTGTGTGCATGGTGGTGTCAAGTTTGTGTGCGCCTCGCTGTGCGCCATCGACCGAGGGAATGATGTTTACCTCGCAGCGCGCACGGACGCATGGCTTGCGACGACTTATCCCTCCAATAAACCCACCCCGAAAAACGTCGAAACGCTTGACGAGCTTGCAACGAGGCGTTTTACGGGTCGCGTACTCGAGCTCTCGTGAAAAGGGTGAGAAGACATGTTTCCTCGGGTTGCTGAATGTCTCCCGGTATGGGGTGTTTGTACGACCTGGTCCAGTCCCTCGACACCATGGGAAAGCGTGCTTCGTCGAGAAGACGTACAATGACTGTGTAGTCTACGGAGCTCTCGCGCATATCCACAAGGTCAAGTTGCAAAGACCACAAAAGGAGGAAAATAAGAAGACCCGTAGAAGTCGTGTCAAGAAGTGCATGCTCTACAACTGCAGGTATGTATCACCCACCAGAACGCGACGTATGATTACTGTGTAAGCAAATTTGTGAACGCCACGACGCCCCATGGACACAAGCAGAGGATGTGCGAGTCCCTTTCTTTTAATGATCCTGTACATTCTGAATTCATGATCGCTTTTCTTTGTGGATTAGAAAATATGGCCGTAAAGACCTGTACCTGGATCACGCTCTGGTTCCTCTTAACCGCACCCGTCATCCTTTGGCCAGGATGTGACGTACTGTTTTGTGAGGTCGGTCTCGTGTGTTGTGTTATTTACGTGGTATCCAGCGCTAACTCACGGAACGTGTAGACCGCGCTCGATGGTCGGGGGAGATCTTTACTGGATCTGGGAGCTATATGGATTATACCAGGACATTGATTACATGAGTCCACCTTCGCGGCATGGGACCTGATTCGTTTGCTCTAACATTGCGGGATAGGTATATGGTATAAAAGCCCTCGAATAAATCAACGGGTTCACCAACACACAATGTAAGCCTTTTCATGGTCCACTTGATGTTTGTTTCAACTCCATTGTCTTGCCTCACACAGTCCTTCTCAACTTGGTGGAGACGGCGTTGAAACTCAGGCTGACGTATGTTTACCTCGCACATTCCGGCGATGATATAGATTTACTCGAGGCACGACCAGTTCATTGCGAATGAAAAGTCGCAACCTCAAGACGTTGGAGGGGAACACGGAAAGTCTGCTCCAGGAATGCTATCCGGTGCTGACGATGTGGGATCCGTCGGTGTCGATTTCGTGCAGGCTCCACGTGGCGTACCAGTGCGATATAGATGTTGAGCTTTCCAACACCGCAAACTCGGAGCTCCCCTGCGCTGGCGTTGCCGATTGGCGCGCGCGGAAAGTGAGTCGGAGGGCAGGGCATTGCAGAGGGGGACGTCGTTGACCGTCCTCACCGTCTCAGCCTCCCTGCTCTGGGTTGTTCCCTCCACGAAGCATACTGTACAAAGTGCGAGAGTTCCCATCACATACCTTGCCTGTCGGATGGCGCAGATTATGGGACTTGTGTCCTCCCCTCCAACCACCATTTTGAGCACGATTCGACCTACGCAGTGAAGCGGGAATGGGGACGGCTCTTGTAGACGTTGGACCTCTGCTGTCTGTGAATAGTGGTATCGAACGGCTCGTCTCGTGTACGTCAGAGTGCGAACGAGAGAACATTTCGAGTATATGATCGACGAGCGGTCCGAGTCTTGTGCAGCGTGTCTTGCCAAGCGTCTCCGTGAGTGCAATTGCATACACTTCAACATGATAGTTGATCGAGCAGTTCAGGCCGTCTGAACGTATTGATCTCGAAATGTTGTGTACAATGATCAGAGTAGAAAGTGGATTGTGAATGTGCCTCCTTCTCATCGGTAGCGCTGTGAGGCGACAGGAACTCGTCCACATACTCATGATTACATATAGTATCTACACATATTGCATCAAATCACCTAGATCAATCATGAATGGGCCCCATCTGCGGTACCTGCGCCACAACACATCCACGTCGGAAACGCGATCGAAAGTTTGAGGATAGTTTTGTCTGACTCTCGCTGGTGTGATCCACTGAGTCTCACAACAGTAGCACAAGCAAACTACACGCACCGTGAGCTGGACCACCCCGGCGGAGGGATTAGACGGATCGTTCCCATGTCGTGCCTAATGGGAAATGAGCCATCACAACACGGTACATAATAATCGGAAAGATGCGCACTGGCCCGGGTTCTCTTGAATCTCCATAGCCTTGTCCGCTACCAGAAGCAGCGGGAGGATGAGACGGATCGTTCACAGGTTCTTGCGCCTAATGGAAATGAATTACTATGACACGATACATAACAATCAGAAAAAGACACACTGGTGTGGATTCCTTTGCATCTCCAGAGCCTTGTCCGCTACCCGAAGCGTTTTTGTTCGGATCCCTGGTGTCAGCAGGCTTGGGAGGTGATTTAGGCTGTAACGTCTAATGAGTCCCTGCATACAAACAGGAGGAACAACCAACTTTTTGTTCTCTATGATATCTCGCGACCGTCCGCTGGGATGATATGTTAAACACATCGCATCCAAGCATCTACGAAGAAAGAGCACTTACTCGCTTACGTCTACCTTCAGCCATCCGCGAAGGACCCTCATTCGTGATGTCCACTCTTGCTGGCGACTGGGAAGGAGATCGACGGTCGGGAGGCCGATGCGACTTCCGGGGAACTCGATCGGGTTCATGCGAAGCCAGGTCCTTGTTACTCTTCTGGATCGACGTCTGTACCCATTTTTTAAACTTTGGGATCATGTCGAATCGTCGCTCTGAACGCGTCGATGGAGGGTAGGTCATTGGTAGGCCATCTGGCGACTGCTGTATGGCATGGGACACGTCAAGCGAACGTACCTCGTCCTCACAAGGACGGGCAGAGGATGCTGGAGATGACGGCTGTAGTAGCGTCAACACAGAGGGGAGAGGATAGTGTAGTGATCACCAACCTCATCATAATCGAATTGAGGGGCAGGCGGACTAGATGGTACCTCGACCTGTGTGATTGTGAGAATTCGGTTCGACCGGGAAAAGAATGAACGGATACCTCGAGGAGATCGCCATCGTCGTCCCCGAGGTGGGTCTCAGACTCGATTGGGCTCGATTCTCCAGGTTCTTTCTGGTGTTATGTACACAATGAGGAAGTCAGTGCAACTCATTTTGGTGACGGAACAGCGAACCCCTACCGGATTAGAGTCGGCTGATTTGTTGTCATGGCCACCCGAGGTCGCAGGCCGCTCGTCTGGTTGTTCTTTGTCGCGAGTAGATGTCTAGGATGGTGTGTCAACATGGGAGACAGAATGGTGCATATCTATCATGAATGGACCAATGCTTACATGGAAAGGACCATACGAGTCCGGGAGGATATAGCCCAGGTCATGCAGGATGATTTTACCGTCATATCCTCCAGTCGCCACATAGCTACCATCCGGGGAGACGGCAATTGAATTTGAGCCCATTTTTGCACTGTCCTTGATGGCAGGGACAATCTGGGTGAGAGTCGAGGTGTCCAGGAACGAGATGGACTCTGATACAATGATCACAGCAATGAATTTGCCACTGTCTGGTAGCGCGATAGAGTGGATGCGACTGAAAGTTGGCGATTCAGCGAGCTGGGATCCCGTGGACAAGTCAAAAGACTTGATTTTGTCATCTGATGCCGCAAAAATTTGCCGGCCATCATTTGACCATGCAAGTGGGGTGACTGGCAGTGTTGAGACTGTAGTCGTGTTGATGGTGATAAGCTCAATACCACTGCGACTGTCGAAAACGCGGATCGAGCCTCTTTGGCAGGAAGTGGCAATGTGCTCACTATTCGGGGAGAATTTGATTACGCTGAGCTCTTTGTCGTGTTTGAGCGGGCCAACAAGTCTCTTGCCAGTGGTAATGCTCCAAATGTTCACTAGCCAGACACCCCGTCTAGACCCAGTGACAAACTTGGTTGAATCGGGGGAGACGTCGACTGGACCCACCCAATGTCTGCCCTCCACGTTGATGACCTCTTTATGCATCTCCGCATCCCACACGCTTGCCCCTCCCCGCTGGTAAACCCCATACACTATCCACTTGCCATCCCTCGACATAGAGATCTCATCCAAGTACTTTACCTTGTGCTTTCGGACCTCTTGACCGTTTTCAAGTCGCCATTGTTGAATCCCATCGGGATTCCCGCTCAAAAGATGCTTTCCATCAGGGTGGAACGCGAGTTGCCCCACCCCAGAATGGTGACCAGTGTCAAGTAACATTGTTGGGCCTTGCCGAATTGTCAGCATTCAACACAATCACTCCTCGGAGCTGCTACGTACCAGTCTTTTTGGATGACATCCCACCGATGGTACACAGTCGTGAGTTCCAAAGTAAAAAAACGAGGTATTTCGGTTAACTCGTGGTGCGCAATACTGCCTCACAAACACGTTTCCTTGTTCTTGATACAACTGTTTCGAGGAAGTTCTTGTCCTAGTGCCAGCGCGACCGCGCCAGACAAATCCAAAAATTCAGAAAACTCGTAGTAGTAGCCTGGTACTCGGACAAGAATTTCCGAAACGAGTGTGTGGGTCGCACGCGCCGCCTAGTATCTTTGGCGCTTATTCTCACTCGGATCCCTGCTAGGCAGTCAAGCACCGACGAAACCGTCAAGGCTAGTCTTTCCCTGGGAGTTGCGTACCTCGACTGCAAGACTCGGTTCATGACGAGTGTACAATCCACATTAGACCCACACGCGCATTCCAGGACACTCCTGAGTAGGGAAGGGAGTGTTCTCCACAAGGTGGCAGTTGATCAGTGTAGCACCGTGCGAACTCGAACCACGTTACACTCGCATTCATATCTCACAGGCTCCGCATTTTTACGTTTGCTGCTACGGACGTCGGACAAGTGGACGTCGCAGACATATCCATGTACGTGTCTCTTCGGGCTCCATTGGTTGCACTTACCACGTGCCTCATTTCCACCACAATACCAGGTTCACCACGCGTAGACTGTATCTCAGGCATCCACTGCATGGAGGCCACAGAAACACCAGTGATCGTTCTCGAGTTGTATACTGAGCTATTGGAAGTGGTCCCTACCTACGCGGGCCGGTGTAATTGAGTCCACGTCATGTTCTCACACTTTTTCCTCCCTGAGGAAATGTTGAAACCTCGTATTTTCAATATTCCGATGAACACTCGGAAGTGATCAACAAGACTGTTCACGAACTCCCGCAGTACCTCAGTTGTCGTTGAAGGCTGCCTCGAGATGGCGAACATTTATAACCAGTATGCTTCCATTAGCAGCGGCGATATGGAAGTTCCTCATGGTCGGTATGACCGACGGCGCTGATTCCCAGTCGCTCGTTGAATCGATACCTCTTGGGATCACCGTGTGCGCATGGTGTGGTGTCAAGCTTGTGTGCCCCTCGCTATGTGCCCCTCGACCGAGGGAATGATATTTACCCCGCACGATGTACGGGACGCAGCGCGCACGGACGCACGAACGCATGGCTTGCAACGACTTATCCCTCCAATACACCCACCCCGACGAACGTCGAGATGCTTGACGAGCTTGCAACGGGTCGCGTACTCGAGCTCTCGTGAAAAGGGTGAGAAGAGATGTTTCCTCGGGTTGCTGACAGCCTCTCGGTACGAGGCGTTTGTACGACCTGGTTGAATCCCTCGTCGTCGACACCACGGGAAAGCATGCTCTGTCGAGAAGACGCACAATGGCTCATGTGTAGCATATGGAGCTCTCGCGCGTATCCGCCAAGTCAAGTCGCAAAGACTACAAAAGGAGGAAAAGAAGACCCGTAGAAGTCGTGTCAAGAAGCGCATGCTTTACAACCGCAAGTATGCGTTACCCGCGAGAATGCGACGTATGCTTACTGTGTATACAAATATGTGAACGCCGCGACGCTCCCTGTACACAAGCAGAGGATGTACGAGCCCCTTTCTTTTAATGTCATGTACATGCCTAATTCATGGTTGCGTTTCTTTGCAGATTAGAAAATATGGCCGCAAAGACCTATACCTTGACATCGATTACGTGAGTCCACCTTCGCGGCATCGAACCTGGTTCGTTCGTTCCAACATTACTGGATAGGTATATGGTATAAAAACCCTCGAATAAATCAGTGGGTTCACCAACGTACAATGTAAGCCCTTTCATAGTCCATTTTACGTCTATTTCAATCCTATCCTCTCCCCTCACACAGCCCTTCTCAACTTGGTGGAGACGGCGTTGGACCTCACGTATGTTTACTCGCACACTCCGGCGATGATATATTCGAGGCACGACCAGTTCAGTGCGAACGAAAAGTCGAAACCTCAAGACGTTGGAGGGGAACACGGAGAGTCTGCTCCAGGAATGCTACCCGGTGCTGTCTTGTACTGATTCCCGTTCCGCGATCCGTGCTGTATTGCGGATTCGCAGCAGTTGCAGCTCACGGATTCAGAGCAAGGACGTGTTGGAGTTGAATGATTCGAGACGCGGACGAATGTATGTTGTCTCACCCATTTTTATCCCTCACATTGGGTCTCTTGTGGCCTCGACATGAACAGATTGTGGAACACGCTCGCTGACGATGTGGGATCCATCGGTGTCAATTTCGTGTGGGTTCCATGTGGCTTGCCAGTGCGATATAGATGTTGGGCTTTCCAACATCGCAAACTGTCGGAGTCTCGGAGCTCCCCTGCGCTGGCACTGCCGATTGGCGCGCGTGGCAAGGGAGTCGGAGCGCAGTGCATTACAGAGCCTGAGAGGGACGTCGTTGACCGTCCCCACCGTCTCAGTCTCCCTGCTCTGGGTTATTATCTCCGCGAAAGCGGTCCGTGACTCCGAGTTTCGTGCCGCATGTCGTTTGCTGCATCTCCATGAGTGTTGCAAACACTTCAGCATTGTAGTCGATCGAATAGTTCAGGCCATCTGAACGTACTGTTCTCGAAATGTCGTGTACGATGATCAGAGAATAGAAAATGGATTGAATGTGACTCCTTCTCATCGGTAGCGCTGTGAGGCGACAGGAACTCGTCCACATACTCATGATTATGTATGGTATCTACACATATTGCATCAAATCACCTGGATCAATCATAAATGGGTCCCATCTGCGGTACCTGCGCCACAACACATCCACGTCGGAAACGCGATCGAAAGTTTGAGGATAGTTCTGTCTGACTCTCGCTGATGTGATCCACTGAGTCTCACAACAGTAGCACAAGCAAACTACACGCACCGTGAGATGGACCCCTCTGGCGGAGGGATGAGACGGGTCGTTCCCATGTTGTGCCTAATAGGAAATGAGCCATCACAACACGGTACATAATAATCGGAAAGATGCGCACTGGCCCGGGTTCTCTTGAATCTCCAGAGCCTTGTCCGCTACCAGAAGCTGCAGGAAGATGAGACGGATCGTTCACTTGTGCCTAATGGAAATGAGTTCTCATAACATCGTACATAACAATTAGAAAAAGACGCACTGGTGTGGATTCCTTTGGATCTCCAGAACCTTGTCCGCTACCAGAAGCGTTTCTGTTCGGATCCCTGGTGTCAGCAGGCTTGGGAGGTGATTTAGGCTGTAACGTCTAATGAGTCCCTGCATACAAACAGGAGGAACAACCAACTTTTTGTTCTCTATGATATCTCGCGACCGTCCGCTGGGATGATATATTAAACACACCGCATCCAAGCATCTACGAAGAAATAGCACTCACTCGCTTACGTCTACCTGCAGCCATCCGCGAAGGACCCTCATTCGGAATGTCCACGCTTGCTGGCGACTGGGAAGGAGACCGACGATCGGCAGGCCGACGCGACTTCCCACGAACTCGATCGAGTTCGTGGGACGCTGGGTCCCTTTTACTCTTCTGGATCCTCGTCTGTACCCACTTTGTAAATCTTGGAATCGGGTCGAGTCGTCCCTTCGTCCCTGCCAATGGAGGGGAGGTGCCATCTGACGAATGCTGTATGGCACGGGACACGTCAAGTGACGGTACGTCGTCTTCACAGGGACGGGTAGCAGATGCTGGAGATGATGGCTGCAGTAGTGTCAACACAGAGGGAAGAGGATAATGTAGTGATCACCAACCTCGTCATAATCGAATTGAGGGGCAGGCGGGCTGGATGGCACCTCGACCCGTGCAATCGTGAGAACTCGCTTCGACCGGGAAAAGAATGAATGGATACCTCGAGGAGACCACTATCATTGTCTCTGAGCTGAGTCTCAGACGTGATTGGACTCGATTTCCCACCGTGAGTAGATGTCTGAGATGGTGTGTCAATATGGGAGATGGAATGGTACTTATCTATCATGAATGGGCCAATGCTTACATGGAAAGGACCATACGAGTCGGGAAGAATATGGCCAAGGTCACGCACGGTGATTTTTCCGTCAGTTCGTCCAGTCGCCAGATAGCTACCATCCAGGGAAAAGGCAATTGACCATATCCTTGCACTGTCCTTGATGGCAGGCCCGATCTGGGTGAAAGTTGAGGTGTCCACGAACGAGATGGAATCCGATGCGATGATAGCAATGAATTTGCCACTGCTCGCTAGAGCGATAGAGTGGACGTTATCGAAAGTTGGTGATTCTGCGAGCTGGAGCCCTGTGGAGACAGCAAAAGACTTGATTTTGCGGTCATTTGATATCGCAAAAATTTTCTGGCCGTCATTTGACCATGCAAGTGGAGTGACTGGCCATTCCGAGGGTGTGATACTAGTAGCGTTCATGGCGATGAACTCGTCACCGTTGCAGCTGTCGAAAACATGGAATGAGCCCCCATCGCAGGAAGTGGCGATGTGCTCGCCACCCGGGGAGAATTTGATTCCATTGATCCAATTGTCGTATTTGAGTGGGCCAACGAGTCTCTCTCCAGTGGTAATACTCCAAATGCTTGCTTTCTTGCCAGATCGAGTCGCAGTGGCAAACCTGGTCGAATCCGCGGAGACATCGACTGCAGCCACACTATATCTGCCCTCCACCTCGAAGACCTTTTCATGCAACTCTGCATCCCACACACTTGCCCCCTGCTGAGTGCCACACACTACCCACTTGCCGTCCTTCGACACAGAAATGGCGTTCAAGTCCATTCCCATTTGCTTTCCAACTTCCTGACCGTCTCCAAATCGCCGTCGTCGAATCCCATCGCCACTCCCGTCCAAAAGATGCTTTCCATCAGGGTGGAACGCCACTGCCCACACCGTACTATCGCGACCTGTGTCAAATACTATTGTTGGGTCTTGCTGGATTGTCAGTATTCAGCACAAACTCCTCGAAGCTGCTACGCACCGGTCTTTTCGGACGACATCCCTAACGATGGTACACAGTAGTGAGTTCCAAGAGTGAAAAAAAAACGATGTATTTCGGTTGACTCGTGGTGGGCAGTGGGCAGTGTTGCCTCAAACACGTTTCCTTGTTCTCGATATGGGTTGCACGCGCCTTGTATGTGTCTTTTGGGCTCGAATTGTTGCACTTACCACGTGCCTCGTTGCCACCACAATACCAGGTTCACCACGGGATATCGGGTACGACGACGTCGAAGAGTTTGTTCGCGGGGGCGTCATAGGCATCTCGCATGCAATGGTTCCCTGGCGCAGTCGGTTGACGATAACAACAGCCAGATGGGGACGTCAATCTGCTCATCATTCTCCGGCATGTACGAACGGTGCGTTTTAGATGTGGGGGATTTCATTGAAACACGACTGTCGCTACTTTGTCTTGACCACCTACGACGAGCGAGTGTTATCTTGAATCCAGGTGGGCACCACAAGTGCATGCAACACTCCGCGTCGTCTTCTTTGGATTATTTGACCCCTCATCGTTGGTGTTTTGGGAGACATGCACCGCGCACTGGTGACGGTACGCGTCCGTGCGTCCGTCTTCCCAAAAGATATGTCCGTCTCCAGAGTGCCAAAGTCATCGTCCAGCCGTGCTTTCCAGTCCCGAACATGTTCGGGTCTATGTTGTTATGTATCCTCACTGTACATCCTGGTCCCCTTCAAGCCTAGCAAGTTATCGATACGAGATGGGGGCCGAGATAGTCCCCAGATAGGGATGTCACCCCCGTGTCGCCATGTCTGTGATATTTGCTGTCTGGTGTGTGTATGTATGCACTGATATCCAGCGTGTGTGAGTGCAATTATGTGGATCAGATCGATCGTCTTGACTGAACCTATCAAATCACTCGTACTAGTATGATCCTCCATGTACAACACGGTTCGTCAGGCGACTTTAGTGCGTTACCCAGAACGAAAGCTAGTTAGAAATAGTCAAGATCATTAGGTAGGTGGTGCATTCCAAGGCTTCGCGAGAAACACGAACCTCGTTTACGTGGCGGTGTGCACGAGGAGTGTATGATTGGTTTTGATTGCAATTGAGACACTAACACTAGTAAATCTACCTATGAAAATACCTACCGATACAGAGGAGTGAAATACAGCAAATGATGAAGATACGTGAGATAGCGAGCGGAAACAGACAGGAAAGCATAGATGAAAGAAAAAAGGAGTCCACGTTAAGGGATGCAGTGAGAAAGTAGTCGTTGCGTGTTAATTGGGTCAGGCGAAAGAGTACTCCTGATGCGTGTTTAAGAGAGACCTGTCCCATCCATCAACGCCTGCCTTGATCATCATTTCGGGGCAAAGACATCCTTCACGACCCGTCCCCCGGAAAAAGATTTCGTCTTCATGAATCTCGGTCTCGAGGTCCGAGAAGGAAGGTATGATTTCGGTTGCATCGGATGCACTGTAGTCGTCGACGAGCGTTTCAGAGAGTACGGGTTGGACGGGAAGAAGGAACGGTGCCGGGAGAGCGTCACTGCGTTCGGCGTAATTGTTCTGCGGAGCGGCCAATAGGTTTGCATCAATTGGTTCAACCGCGGGAGTACTAATGTATCCATTGCCGTTTGGTGCATCGCTGTAGAGGGGGTCCGTTTCGGAACGAACAGTGTCGTCGAAGGGTAGTTCCGCGGGTGAGGGTGGAAATACATCGTATGAACCTGCCGACTCGGAGTTGTAGGAGTTGGCAGTGTACGATGTGACTGCATCCGAATCGGTTGATTCTGCTTCGGGTCTGCTTGGCATTTGCCAAGTGGAGGAAGTGGCATCGGTACGAGCCACATCATTGCTCGCAACGACACCGTTGTTCGTGACGTAGTAGAACGAATCTTGACACAATACCGTGGCGGGACTATTCGGGAGTATGGGGAATGGGAGGGCAGTAACACCATGATGGGTGTAGTTGTTCTGCGATGCAACCGACGAGCTTGCATCAATCGATTTCGCAGTGAGCGTGCATAGATTGTTATTCCATACCTCGCCATAAGGGGTGTCCGATGGGGAATAGTGCTCGCAGTCGAAGGGCTGTCCCGTGGATGAAGATGAAGAAGTAACGGATGGATACGCATGTGTGTAGCTGTATTTTTCGGAGTAAGATGCCCGATCATTGTTCGAAATCGTTGTTTTGGGAGGAACAGGAGACGAATCGTAACGCGACACAGGTGTCGTCCAGCGATCTACCTGAGAAGTAGCGGGTGCGTCTTGTCGTGAGTGGTTGGCGTTCGGCACATAGCCGTGATATTTTTTACGGTGTTTAAGAAGCGCAGAAGTGCAGTTCGACCTGTAACTGCAGGGTATTTGGGTTGAAGAGGAATTATCTGTGACCATATCAGGACACACAAATGGCCTGCTGCCAGGACTAGAGAGGAGGAAGGTAAATATGTCGATTCACATCAGGAATATTGCGATAGCCTTACTGGGTGTTTTGATGGATGGTCAAGTTTCTCCGGTATATAGTGACGAATTTACACTCCGTGCAGCGGAGTAGCCTATCAATGTTCGTCAGTTCGACACTTGTCATGTCACAACGATACCCTGACGTACTTTGAGGGGTCTTCATGTTCAAAAATGTGCTTCTTTAGGTCAGACTTTTTTGTGAAGACGACATCGCAATTTTCGAAGTGGCAGGAGAAGGTCTAGAATGAATTGGTCGGTCTGAGCTCCGATAAAGTAAAGCGGAGAACATACTTTGCTCATGACGAGTTTCTAGATAGCTGTGTGGGTGAGGGGGGGTATTAATATTCTAGGAGAATGACTAAAGGACTGCGAAATGATGTAGCTTAGGGATGAATCTGACCTAGTACTGGCTTTTATGTGCATCAGGACAGGCTACTACTAGACGCGTCCGGAAGTTCGCGTCATTGTCCCGCTCTACTATGCACAAAGCAGAGGAAGTCGCGTGACACTGGCCGTGCCATCTACGCATGGCTCCGACCAAGTGTGACGGAAGAATATCAGGTACGGACGTTCATTTTGGGATTTCAATGGGAAGTAAACAATGGGCGTGGATATTAAAAAGGAACGCACGAGATCTATACATTCGGGTGACGCTGCGACGGTGGCAACTGTACGCTTTGGCATCTCCTTAAAGATCTTACCGGGCCCGATGTGAGTGAAGGAGCGGATGAGCTAGTACGAGCTGTCAATGTGGCGGTGCTTACGGCACAGATCCACGCGACACGTCGTCGGACTGTCTCGGACACGGCAAGTCCGCCGGTCAAACTGCGTCGTTCAGGGAGCGAGGATTAAGTATCGTAGTTGTGAACGTGAGTCAACTGAGTCACTATGGCAGATTTCGTTGACCAGTCTCCTATTCCGTCACCCGTGGAGGACCGCCGACAACGATAACTCAATCAAAGCGCTTCTCTCATGCCCAGTCACACCCGGGCCATTCATCCCGCCCTCAACTTGAAGGTGAAACTGTCACTGATTAGCCGACAAGTAAAGTAAACCGAAAGTAAAGTTCAACTATTCGACACGTGTCCCTGACGCCTTCGGTGTCTGAAATGTCAATGACTTTCATTTCCACAATTGGGGTGGGAACAACCTTGTGTTCATTGGATCTTTCGCAAGCTTCAAGTCATATGTACAACTAGGAAGAACCTCGAATAGAGGCCGACGATGGTGACGGTTTTTTTTTGATTCGTGATATATTTGCCGTAT
>JBBPQV010000838.1:0-14872 GCA_038092675.1 Boletus rufocinnamomeus | reverse complement strand
CTCGCGTCAGTAACAACACTGCTGAGCACTGCCTGGGTGATCGACAGAACATCTTGCATATTCTTCATTGGCACTGCCTTGCAGAAGCTCAAACCATTTGACTCATCTTAAACCTGCGTGCAATAAGCAAACCACTGTAATAGCCTACTGCCAAAGGCAGAGTCTCCGTCCAACCACCAACCGTCTCATATTCAAGCTCCGCTAAAGCTGCGTAACCGGCCGATTCACATTCAACCATGGAGCACTTTTCCACTCCGAACCGCTTCTTGAGGTTACCCTCGTACCCAGCCGTCTCTGGTCAGTATGACGCGCAGTGGCATGACTCAGATCCCGATCCTGCCGCATGAACGAGGATGTCATCATTGATGTAGTTTTGATACGACCGTCGGTCTTTCTCATGCAATATGTGTCGTTCCTGCCGACACGTCAAGGCAATTCACGCGTGGTTTTCTTTGGTGCAATGATGCAGAGGTTATCGCCAACGGAAATTCAATGTGGGCTGCCCCACAATAATTGTTCTCGCGTGTTTCTTCTCTCATGACAACTTGTGCAGAGACAGGGACGATTGGAATATGTACTTAATTGAGGTCGGTGTTGCTTGCCGAATCCCAACCTTGGGATGGCTAGGACATGAATCCATACTGGCTAGTTCCAGCATGGCATTGCGCAGGAACGACTTGAACGAGCAAACGATCCGCAGGTTGCTCTTGCTGACAAGAAGCCTCTGTTTCCCCACCTACCTTCACTATACCGCCCCTTTACCTGTCCATACGCATACTGTGCATGGTCCTGATCCTCGGAGAGGGGCACCTGACGGGCGCAGTAAACAGGACCGACAGCCCAGGTTGTCCTCTCCTAGCACACTGACTTGCCTCTAGGGTCGCGCTTCGCGTTCCCTAGACTCCCCTATCTGAGTATCGAGTGACATCCCATTAACAGTGAGCACTGCAGTTGTCTGGCTCACACTCCATTCGAAAACCATTCCTTCTCGAACTGGATCCATCAAGTTGAACCTCTGCAAGGCAGTGCTAACAACGGGTGTTCTGTCAATCCTGGGACATATGCTGCGACGTCGGTAGACCGCACACCCGGGCAGTGCTCGCGAGCTCCAAATATATCACAATTGAGGGGCATGATTTAGCGGTGGCGTCGTGGTGATGTACCTGGACAGATACTTTTAAGAAAGAAGGAATCAGACACGACAAGTTGTTGATCTCGTTACTCTCCTTGGAAACTGTGACCTTGTCGAGCATCCATCCGGCGACCGTCACTTCCACTTCAGATGGTCTTACTACCCAGACATGCGACAGAAGCACGTTGGAAAATTTAGAGAATGTAGCGAACTGAGAGTGGTGACTCGGACGGTGTGGGTAGCGGATATCATTTGAAGATGATCACGTGTATTCTCTCTTTCGAGCAAAGATTACATAAGTGCTCTACTTGACTCGCGCCCGGATCATCATCACGATCATCATCATGATACAGGAATCCGAGTCACTGAGTCGACGGCTTTTCAGGCCTTGTGGAGTTCATAGATTCCTTGCGCTCCCTAATTTCCACAATCTGGGCGCCCCCGGGAAGCACCCAGTGCTCCGCGCTCAGGCCCTAGGCTTGACAATGACACGGTTTGATAGTCTTCTTGACATAACAAGTGTCACTCCATGCCCATGCCACGGAGCGGTACCTGTTTTGCCAGTAAGACCATCGCAATTGTGCAACGATTGATGCTTTTTCATCCTCTTATACTCGCTCCCAATGTAAGTGGCCCCCATGCCTGCACAGGATCTCTGAGTCTGAGTCTGTCACATCCACTCTAGATGCCCCTACCAAAGTCCCGTTCCCGGATCGTTCCAAGGCGGGCCGGCTAATGACATGGAGAGCTGGAATCGATGAGTACTGATAGCCGATGTATCATCGTTAATCAGGTAGCTGACCGGGGTTGGAGAATGTTCAGGTCGGGTGTTCCGGAATGGGGTATCAGAGCAGGTTTGCCAGGTTTTCCTACTTATCTTGGTCCGTCTAGGGAGATCCAAGTTCTTACAGGTGCTCGCTGCAGTTGCTAGCTCTGGATATGACCATCCGAGTCGATCGATCGCCGACGCCCTAGAGGCGCTCGTCTATACTGGATACAATGCATCACTACTTGTTTCTTTCGTAATAATGTCAAGTATATCTGTATCGGGCTCGCGACCAGTTTCCGTAGGCGTGGCATCCCATAGCGCGCGCCATCGTTTGAAGAGTAAGCGTCATTGCGAAAGGTACTAAGGACGAAAAAACTTGCAATATAGATCAAACATGATGAGCACGTTCTAGCTTCTTTCGTTCTGGTGGGTCATTCATATGTGGCGTTTACGACCGGCCTGACTGACTACTCACGAAAGATGTCGCTGTACAGTATTCCGAGACTGTTCGCTGGTCTCGTTTTCTAGATAACTGCTGTCTGTGTGTAATTCGGCCAGTTGTGAGACACAAATCCGTGTTCGTTCCCTAAGAATGAATTTAACCCTCACAATCAATTCTATTCCACTGCACTCTTGGGCCGTTAGGAACGAGGAGTGCATAGCAATAATATGCTCTGCTGAGTGTCTTACGCCCGCTTATCAGAGATCAGGGAAGCGGCGGGGCACCGGTACCCCTTGTCCCAGTTTAGTTTGGTTCTACATCGGATACATACCCCGATGGGACAGAAATGGTTTTTTCGAATATATATGCCGTTCAGAAATTTCATGAGATGCATGTACATAGGTATGAGTTTGACCATCGATATCCCTGTCCACTGTCAATGGCACTCCTGACCCGCATCGACCCAACGACAGAAGGAAACTCGGCAAACTTCATCGTCCACGCAAATCTTTACAGTAACCCCATGATTCTCAGAGATGCTACTCGGGCTGTGGTAAAAATTTAATAAAAGGATCGTTGTGATAGGTTTGTAGAAAAAGGAAATGACGCTATTCAGAGTTGCCAAAGCGGGTGAATTGGTCACAGACAGTCGACCTCGGCGACACCGTCCCCACCGACATCGACGACGACAACGACGCTGTCTTCGTCCTTCGCCGGGTCGCGTATTCCTCGCCAACACTCCCCTAGCCGGCTCTGAAACGCGCCACCGTGGCAGTCGAGGGGGGCTTAGCCGCACAGCCTCCGCATGCCTGGGGCTCATACACTCCTCGCTACTTTACTGTCCTAACATGGCCGATATCAGCTCTCAAATCGAATCTGGTCCAACTCCTTCCATTCAAAGTCTTAAATCCAGGTTCGAGCAATTTGCACTTCACAACGCTTCCGCCTCGTCCAGTGTACACCCCAAACCAATTCCAGTCTCGCCCGCTCCAGTCTTTCCGCAGAATCAGACTGTTGTGGCTCCTGAATCAGCACCCACGCCTCCTACCCGAACGCGGGTCTCTCTTACACCCGATGATTGCGTCTCGCAATCTCAGGCAGTTGCACCTGTCTGCAGCGTGCGCAACAAGGTATCCACTTCGGACTTGAAGACGGCCGCACTTAAGCGTGCGCCACCACCCCCGCCACCCTTCAGGACCAAGAAACCGCAATCCTCTCCTGTTGCCTCACCTCTCCTTCGTCCAGTCCCTGTACCAGCAGCGCTCCGGTCGCCCAGGGCAAGTCCCGAGCACGAACCACTCACCGTGCGGCCAGATCACAAAAGCCACGGGGCAGAGGAGAGCAGTGAGGACGGATTATTGGGTAGTGTGGCTTCGCTTTGCAACAGGTTTTCGTGAGTGGTCTTTCCTCTTTCTAGTCTCGGTACATTATTCGGCTCGTATCCCACGCACCATCCGGTCATTGGGTTCTATAGCTAACCTCTTGTCGTAGATCACCGCCACAGATACAAACATCCAAGTCGTCCCCGCCACGACCTACCACTCCCCGACCTCCTTCCAGACCCCAAATGATGACGTCACACAGTGATTCGGTGGTGATCGAGCATGCGCCGCCTGTAATTCCTCCTCGGCATGCCAAACCTCCCCCTGATCTTTCTCAATCGCCTTCAGAGGAAATGTCCTCGTCTGGAATCGTCACAATGGATGCCTCCCCTCGCGCAGGCAAAGTTGCATCCATTCTGGGCCGTTTTTCGTGAGTGTTCCATGACTGCAGCAGTTACGAGAGGCTAAAAACGGAAAATATGTAGTTCTAAGGATGTTTCTAAGCTTCATCCTCGTGACGACAATCCGTCATCACATAGCGAGCCAAATATCCTAACAACGAATCCCCCAACACTACCCGTTCGCCATCCTCCGTCACGGCCACTAAACTCGGCGCTTTTTACACGGGAGGATAGCTTAGACCCCCCTAGTAGCTCCAACACGTCCCTCTATAGTCCTTTTTCGGATGACGAATCTGCAATATCCGAGATATCAGAAGTTTCCATGTCACAGGCGGTCCAGCCTCGGAAAACGAGTGGTTCTTCTGAATTCGCTTGCGCGAACGAGATATATAGCCCTCACCATGAGCGACAGCTCTCGGGCAGCTCCAGCGAGAGTCTTTCCAGCTTCTCGCCTCCTTCCAAGCCGAGACCGCCACCCCGGCCTGCTCCACATGCTCCACCGCGCCCACCTCGCCGACCGAATGGTGTATCCGCTTCTTCAGGACTCCACGATCCCTCCCTTACAAGCACTGCCACAACTACGCCCACCCAGTCCATCGCTCCACCGCTCCCGTCTCGTCGCGTCCCACAGGAGGAGAGTGCCCACGAGGCACTCTACCCAGCACCACCTCTACCAGCACGTGTGCTGACCCCGCAAAGCACTCCCGAAATCATCTCACCAGTAGGGGAACGTAAACCTCTTGGAAGTGCAAGGCTCCCGCCGCCGCCCACACGCACGATCGGACTGGGTGACAAGTTACCCGCTGTGCGTCGCGCTCCCTCTGCATCGTCTGATGAGGAATCTGGTTCGGAAGAGGATCCCCGTGCACGCAGCGTTGAATCCCTTCCTGACTCGAGTCGTTCTTCGAGACGTCCTCCCAGCATGCCCAGCGTTGGTTTCATGGAATACAAGATGCACGCGCCAGCACATTCGGGACATGTCGCTGTCGCTGGGTCCGGTGTGTTGGTGGCCTCAGGCCATCACATTAAATATTACGACCTTTCGTCCACCGATGGACCCTCGTGGACTCTCGATACGAGAGATGGCATGAGAGGCTCTTTGGTGTCGTGTCTCGAGTTCAGACCAGCACGTGACGAAGCGGACAGAGGAAAATTCCTATGGGTCGGAACGAAGGAAGGACATTTACTCGAGGTAGATGTTCGGATGGGGGCTTTCACGTCTTCCAAAATGGGTATCCATGCGTCCCAAGTCACAAGCATATTCCGACATGGCTACACGATGATCACCGTCGACGAGGGAGGCAAAACTTGTGTCTTTGACCCCAATAGCAACGCGAGTGCAGGCGTCGGTGCGGGCTTGGCAGACGATGTTAATCTGGTCTATACTGCTCCTCGGGTCTACCGCCTAGGAGAGAAGGTCGAGTTTGTAAAGTTGCTCGGGGGGTTATTGTGGACTGCGGTGCGAACAGACGTGAATGGCGCTGGTACGGCTTCGGTGCCCGTCATTCGGATATACGATATATACGCACCAGGGAGCATCGGTCGCGCCGTGACGCCGAGTCAACACACTGGTGCGGTGACCTCGGGCACCATCCTCCCATCTCACCCCGGCCATGTCTACCTGGGCCATGAAGGCGGATACGTCAGTATCTGGAACATTGTCACAGGCGATGGGGTCCCCGCTTGTGTCGAGGTGGTCAAAGTGAGTGTGTCCGACGTGCTTTGTCTGGAGGGCGTAAACGACCGCCTTTGGGCTGGTGGGCGAAAGGGTATGATTTCTGTGTACGACGTTAGTTCCAAGCCGTGGGTCGTTACCAATTCTTGGGATGCTCATGGCGGGCTGCCTGTCTCGCGGATTTTCGTGGACCCCTATGCGATTGTGGAGATGGAAAAGCTGAGAGTGGTGAGTGTGGGACGGGACGAGCAGATCAGGTTTTGGGATGGGCTCCTCGGTGCGGACCGGATCGGTGAGTGGCACGACGGCGTTTCGCCATGTGTTGGCGTTGGTGTGGGTTGCTTATGATTGGGGTAGAGCAAGAACTGTTGAAACGCGAGCATACGTTCAGCACGTTCCGAGATCTCAAAGTCCTCATCGTCTCGTGGAACGTCGATGCTGCGAAACCCGAGTCCCTTACCGGCGACCCTGAAAACCTTCGCTTCCTTCATGACGTCCTTAGTTCTGTGGATAGCCCCGACATTATCTCCTTCGGGTTCCAAGAAGTGATCGATCTCGAGTCTCGTAAGATGGCAGCCAAGACCGTCCTCCTAGGAGGAAAAAAGAAAGGTGACGAGGGCAAGATTAATGAAAAAGTGACGTCGAGTTACAAAAGGTGGCATGATCGATTGGTTATGGCGGTCAAGCTGGCAATGCCCCCTGAATCATCATATACGGTGATTCACACGGAGAGTTTGGTGGGGTTGTTCACGTGTATGTTCATCAAGAATGCAGAGAGAGCTTCTCTGAAGGATGCCGCGATCGCAACGATTAAAAGGGGGATGGGAGGGCGATATGGAAATAAGGTGGGGTTCTTGTTGTACCTCGTGTTTTTGTAGGGTAACGTCGTGATCTCGACTGACGGTGACCTTTTTTTCAGGGTGGCATCCTCGCGCGATTCGTCATTGACGATTCGAGTCTGTGTTTCATTAATTGCCATTTGGCTGCTGGACAACATCACGTCCGTCAGCGCAACGCGGACGTGGCAGCTTTTCTCGAAGAAACCAACGTGTTCCCTGAGGAATCTGTCGAAGATGAGTTTGGGTACGTTGGTGGAGGAGATGGATCGATGGTCCTCGACCATGAAATTGTTTTCGTGCGTTTATGACTTTGATTTGCGTCCGCCAGAAACGCTGACAGGACAACGTTCTGTTCAGCTCAATGGCGACATGAACTACCGTATCGACCAACGCCGAGACGCCGTCGTCGCTGCCATCCAAGCCAACGACCTCGACACCCTCCTCACCCACGACCAACTACACAAAGAAATGAAACACAACCGCGCCTTTCGTCTCCGTCCCTTCAGTGAAGGCCCGCTCACCTTTGCCCCCACGTACAAATACGACCGGGGTTCGGACGCGTTTGATACGTCGGAGAAGCGCCGCGTGCCGGCGTGGTGTGATCGGGTGTTGTGGCGATCGAGGGAGGAGGAGAGGGTGGTGTTGATGGGGTATCGAAGGTGGGAGGTGAATGTGTCGGATCATCGGCCTGTGTCGGCGGTGTTTCGGGTCACGGTGAAGAGGGTGATAGGGGAGGCGAGAGGGCGGGAGAAGCGGGTGATGGAAGGATGGTGGAGGGGAGTGGAGGTGGCGTTATTGGCGGACGCGAGGGCGTTTTATGCGGCGCAGGCGGTGATATAAGGGATGGGGGAGGGGCGTCGTTCTAGGGTATAGAAGACAGGAAGTGAGGAAGGAGCATGCATATCCAAGATATCAACACAATCTTATCCCCCCTTCCCCCTTTTTTCTTCTTATGTTTACTTGTATGCACGTAGACCTTGATGGACTATACGTAATATTTCCATACTTTTCTTCATGTTCGTATATGTGTATTGTTCATTACTGGACGTGTCCTGGGTAGTTTTAGAAATGAAAATTTGGACGGTTTCATGTACATTTGAACGATCCGAAGCTAGTTATACAACACTAGCTGAACGGCTTACAATCCCTCCATGAATGAACGTCTGAACGGGGAATGGTTTACATGATGGCGGAGACATCCCCTCGGGCGCCCTCCAAGACTACGTAGGTCATATTTTTGTTCTAGGCCCACACTGGAGTCACATTTTTCAGCTCCGTGGGTAAAGTCATTCAAGTTACAAGCACTACTCATACGGACGTTGGGAACGTGTTGTTCATCCCTGCTTCTCTCCGCCGCCGCCCCACCGAGTGACAACTTTAAACCGTTCATGGGGAGTAAGGAGGTTTGTTTTATCCCCAACCCTTTCACTCGCGGCGTAAAGGGAGCCATATGGCCACAAGCTAAATCAGTGGATTGCTTTCTAACCCCGCATGATTGTCAAATGACTGAGCCGGCAGTTACCTGAAACGGATGGGACGAGTAGATAAATAGGGAGCTCCAAATGCAAGGTGGATCAACAGGTTCTTCCCACTTACCTTGGTACGTCCACTTCTTCTTGCATCAAAGGCTTCAAGCTGACGACATCAAATCCATCTGCTATAGGATCATCTGACAAAGATGGTGTGGGTGTCCAACCGTGGAAACAACACATCCATGTTACCATTACAAACGCGAGTGGTGGGAGTGCTAGTGCATACTCCATTTCCCCTCAGTCTAAAGAGGGTGAGGATACCGGAAAGAATTTCTGGAGGAGGAGTGGGCTGGAGACGTTGACCATGCTTCGGGATGGCGGGAAGGAGCAGATGCTCACGATCGGCCCGAGCGACTTTGTCCGGGTATATTCCAACGCGGTGGTCGTAACTCAGGCGAATGTGTTCATTGCGTAGGGTGATATGTTGGGAGAAGGAACGTACATTGTTTACCGACGAATGACCCTATATTGGAGGCGGCCGATATAGAGCCACTGTACTTTTTGAGTTTTTCTGCGAAAATCTGGACTCTGGCGTGGACACGAGGATGATCGGTGATCGATATCCTCGGAGTACCATGTTCGGACATTGCGCCTCATCGGCGCTTGACCAGATGTCAATGGCTGGAGCGTAACCCCGCTACCCAATTGGATGAGAAGAACGGGTTAAGCCTGGGTGCGATATAGAAGATAAAGTGGCCCGGATGTTACATCCATCAGCCCGCTTGCTATTTCTATGTTTTTCCTCCTGAGCGAACTCATTCCAAACCACTTTGACGTTTGCAACGAGGTGCTTCCTTGGCTGCCATTGAGTGCTTGTCATAGTCCGGTGAGGATCTTCCTCTGGTACATCCAATTGACGAGGACTTCTACATCATCATTGTCGTGTTTGTCCGTTCCGTGATCATTTGTGTGTCACTGGCAGGTAGTGGTGGAAGGTGCGTGGCTGATCCAGGAGTCATTGACTTATATGGTATGCTGCCAGTGACCACTTTCTTGGACCCGCGACGCATCGATAATTGATCCCTTCTGTCGTTCTTCGGCCCTCGCAATCATCGAATCAAACAAAGCGCTTCGATCAGGTCGTTCAGTGATCTAAAGGATGTTTATTGGTCACGTGATGCAGACGGGCGCGTGCGTTTTCAGGCTGCGACATATCTCCGCTTCCTCCATGACACTGCCATGCGTTTCTGCTGTATTTCCTTCATCGTCCCGAGCCCGTCAGATAAGTACCATCCACGTCCACATCCATCTGAAAACCCTCTCTCACCAACTTTCCCAGAAACGGAGGCTGCTTTACGGATGGATTCTACTATGTGAGGTGGTGTGTCAACAGCCCCTGTATGTTCTCTGTCATATCCCTTGTTATGCATAAGTTGAACTGAACTTCTATTACATTACCTAATGATGACTGATGCCATACCTCTTGCATTCACTCGATGTCTGCCATCCGACTGTGTGATTGATCGAGGTTGTTCGCTACTCCATTTCCAGACATGCAGCTCAAGTCCCGGAGGGTGTGATACCCACTCGATCTTTTTACCCTGTCCAGTTGGTAGGCTTGTCGTGCTTACTTCATGCAGTCCTGTTCCTGGTTCTGTTGATGTAATGTACCATGTCACGACTCAAGTGTACACTGTATATAATATAGAGCTGCTGCTAGATTTATTGTAAAATTCAAGCACTTTCTAATCCACTGAAATTCAGAGTGGATCCGTGCCGCACTGGATTTGGTTTCTGTGAATTCCAATGAGTTATTTCTTGAGCTTCATATCAACATACACTCAATCGCGCACTGAAATTCATGGTATTTACTAGCCACAGTGCACCCCTGTCACTTTGACGATCTCCATGAGTTTGGTATCGGCGTCACCCAATATACACTATTTGGGACTTGATCCCCAGCCCTTTCACTCGGGGCGTAAAGGGAGTGAGCCATATGACCACAAACTACACCGGAGGATTGCTTTCTAACCCCGCACGACCGTCAAATGACCGAGCCGGCACAGTTACATGAAGCGGATAACACAATGGGGGACGAGCAGATAAATAGGGATCTCCAAATGCAATTTGGATCAACAAGTTCTTCCCACTTACCTTGGTACGCCCACTTCTTCTTGCATCAAAGGTTTGAAGCTGACGACTTCAAAGCCGTCTACTGTAATCTCATCTGACAAAAATGGTGTGGGTATCCAACCGCAGAAATAACATAATCCATGTTACTATTTCAAACACGAAGGGTGGGGGTGTTCGACGCTCTATTTATCCTCGGTCTAAAGAGAGTGAGTACACTGGAAAGAATTCCTGGAGCAGGAATAGGCGGGAGACATTGACCCTGCAGCGGGATGGCGGGAAGGCGCAGTCGTTCAAGGTTGACCCGAACGACTATGTCCGGGTATACTCTGATGCAGTAGTCATAACTCAGGCGAAGGTGATAAATGCGTAGGGTGATACATTGGAAGAAAGAACGTACATAGTTTGCCGACGAATAGCCCTGTATTGCAAGTGGCAGATGTAGAGCCACTGTACCTTTAAGTGTTTCTGCAAAAATCTGGACTCTGACGCGGACACGAGTATGATAGATGATCTTCGAAGTACCATGCCACTTCATATGCCATGCTTGGACATTGCGCTCCATCGGCGCTTGGCCAGATGTCAATGGCTGGAGCATAACTTTGCTACCCAATTGGATGAGGAGAACGGATCAAGCCTTGGTGCAATCTAGAGGACAAGGTGACCCAGACGTTTACACCCATCAGTTCGCTTATTCTTTCTGTCCCTTTCCTCCTGGGCGAACTCATTCTGAACCACTTTGACGTTTGCAACGAGGCGCTACCTTGACTGCCCTTGAATGCTTGTCACAGTTCGATGCAAAATTTCCTTTGGCACATCCAATTGGCGAGGAATTTTACATCATCATTGTCTGATCTGCACTTTGCCATGGTTTTCGTGTGGGAAGAGGCCCAAGTAGCTGGCCACCGCGTGAGCGCCGTAAGGAATATATAGGATGCAAGGGTGGAAGATCGGTATAGCTGTCATCATGTTCAGTAGCATGACATGTATCTACGTATCACTCGAAAAACTTACATGCTATGCTGTAAGTCTTGTAAGTAAGTACAGAACTTCCATCATCCGACTTGACCGAATCTGGCGGAGGGGATGTGCACAGTATGTAAATTTCGACGATTAATATCACATACCGTATCTACCCTCTTTATGGGTCTAGCGACAGTACGTGTCCTAGGTCATGTTCGTTGCCCGTCGAATATAACATCCCCAAAGATCGGTGAACCAAACGTGGTGTTCTATGGAAAGCCGCGAACGTTCGCGCTCAATTTCGCGAAGCTTCCTAATTACTAATCTCGGAAAACGTCAATGAGCGGATACCCACCCCCCACCCAATATTGGATACCGCACAAAGTTGCGCAGGAGACCGCACAGCGAAGTTGGCCTTGAACCGAGTAGGGTGAAACTGTGCGGCTCTGTGGCGCAGCAAGGCCCGAGCGTAGGTAAGCAGCACGTCTCTTCTTTCTCTCGTGCCACAACCACCCCGCTCGAATGCGAATGCACACACGCTTGCTGCATTCGTGTTTGTGCGCAATGATTTGCTAGTCCCCCACTACATTCCCACCTCGTCCACCCGTCCACGCGGCGCAAACACAAATGCGAACACGAGAACCCTGCTCACCATTCGCCCAACTTGCCCGCCCCATCGAGCCCTCCTTCACCCCAACACCTTCATTCACTCAATCGCATACAAACGGGAATGTGACTGCGCACACTATTGCGCATTTGCGTTCATGTTTGTGCGCGATCTTTTGCCATCCCTCGTCACCCATTCATCCTTCAAAGCTTCACGTGCAGACGCGAGGTTGCGAACACGAATGTGTCCTAACGGTTAGTCACTGCTCACCCACCCAGCCCTGGACATTTGCCCGCGAACCCAAATGACGAACGCGAATACGAGCGCACGTTCGTGTTCGCATTATCCACATCCCTCATCACCCAATGTCACCCAGTCCTCCTCCACGTAATATTCTAATGCTACGTTACTTTACTCGGTTGGCCAACTTCGCTGTACGGTTTCTTCCGCAACTTTGTACGGTGTCCATTGGGCGGGGGGTGTTAGGTGTCCGCTCACCGACGTTTTCCGAAATTGGTAAATTAGGAAGCTTCGGGCAGCAGCACGCTGCGAAATTGGGCGCGAACGGGATCTGGCTTTCCATACTGTTCAGGTCAACGTCCAGGAAAATCTCCCGCGAAACCAAACGGCACGGAACACATCCATCACTACTCCGGCCGAACACGATCTCGTTCCTGACGCAGCTCATTCGTGTGATGCTAGCTGTCAACTGAACTCTCACGTCAGACGCAAAATTTTCGTTCTGTTGCTCCAAACCCAGCTGTCACCGGATAGGATCAAGAACTGAGATTACAACTTCATTAACGGTGAAACATTTGCACCCCGATAGCCACAATAAAATAGGTATTCTTCCGACATGTCCTTGTTTGTGCTTCTTCATCTTCTTCGAGGTGAGTTCCCCAACGTCCTTGACCGCACTTGGCAAAACATTCATGTTCACATTGATTAGAGAAGCGTTTCTAGTAGTCACCAGGATATGTTGCGACAGCTTCTTGTGCGTGCCGGTCTGCTCAGGAGGAATGCTCCTCGCGACTCCAACGGACCGGGCGAAGAGTTCAAGCTCCCCAAGATGGCTTCCTTGGCTATCGTAATTACTTATAACATGTTCCTGCAGGTACGCAGTTACGCCGTGCTAGTATGTGGCTCTGATGTAATATCTCCCTGGCAAAAGCTCTCCTTCTTCATCCTTATCCCTTCCTCGAACAAATATGCGGAATACCTGGGTGGAAATGCAACCTTCTATGGTGTTATTGTCGGCATACCAGCCTTGTTTAGTGGTATCACACTCATTCCAATGACGAGATATGACAAAGGTAGACCACATCTGTCCTAGTAGCCGAAATCCAATGTTAACGTTGATCTATGTGTAGGACGATACGCCGCGGCATTGCATATAGGATGCTTCGCGGGCATTCTAGGGAACATCGCATATGCAATCGCATATCGTGCCAATTTCCTGTACTTGATCCTCATCGGGCGATGCTTCACCGGAGTCTCGTATTCGGGTTTCATGTACTGCAAACGATACTGCACGGATCCTTTGATTGTCGGAATTCGTCGTCGGACGACACTTTGCAGCTGCTTAGTGATTGGACAAACTCTGGGAATGACCCTCGGTCCATTACTCGGCGGCTTATTGTACAAAGTCGGGTTCCAAAGTGCGATCTTCAACGGATACACAAGTCCTGGTTGGATTTTGGCTTGCTGCTACGTGGTCTTTTGGTTGATTATGGCTAAATACTTTGAAGACGTGCCCACGACGGAGATGAGCTTGGAGCTTCACGAAATAACAGCACCTGCCTCATCCGTCGAAGAAGAGAACAAAATGGAGGACTCTGCGCCGCTTTCCCCTTCTGCACGGACTACCCGCCGCCCACCTCCTCTAGGAGAATCGTTCACCGCTCACTTGTCTCATATCACACGCCCACAGTGGGGTGTCATCATCTGCATGTGTTGGTTCGCCATGCTATGCTTCTTTATCCTCGGGTCCTGGGAGGCAAACCTTCCTGTCTTCGGTGCTGCGACCTCTACCCTCAACTGGTCCCCTTTTGCAGCAGGGAACTTCATAGCACTAGGAGGACTCACTGGATTCCCATTCTTTCTTGCGAGCACGCTTTTCGCACGTCATATTCAGGATCGGCATCTACTCGCTCTCGGGACCGGCCTGGGTCTCTGTGGGCTTCTGGTCTTCACTTCGCTTCTCGCCACCAGTAAAGTCGCGTACGGAACGCTATTTGCGTGCTGGTGGCCCATTTCTCTCGGTTTCAATCTCGCCACCACTGTGACGCTCAGTCTGCTCAGCAAGCAACTCCCTTCCGGCTGGAACGGCCGTGCTTCTATGGCGATTCAATACTCCAATTACGTCGGCCGATTAACCGGTGCCATCTGGGGTGGATCGGGTGTCGCCGTTGGAATGGAAAATTTCGTAGGGCTAGAGATAGGGCTCGTCGGTATTGGAGGGGTCCTCTTCACGACGCTTTGGAGAAATCTCAAGACGAAAACTGGTTAGATGTGTCTTTTTTTTTGTACGGATAGATGTTTTTCTCCACGCCAAGTAGCCCTCCAACCTCTTCCGTCATTTCTACTGACCGTCTTGCAGACCTTGAAGGTTATGTATAATTACATGCGGGTGGCGTGAGTTGCACCATTCCGCTGAGGACGTGTAATATGATAAGTAAACCACTGGGAGTGAAGTCCATACGTACGCTCGGTAGCAGTTGTTGCCTGCATAGTATTACTTAGTAAATCTCGTTCTATATATACTGCGGCTCTGACCACACTCATCCGTGCTGGGTGGCAGGACGAGGACCACTGCGAAGGAGGTAGCATTTCTTTAATTTTCGTTGTCATCGGTCGAGCAAATTAAATGCGGAGAGTGATGTGGTGGCGTGGGATAAAGTTCAAACCTCGCGCTTCTGCGGTCTGCCGTCTGGATGCAACTTCAAGTTATCCAACTTCAACGAGTCCACCAG
This sequence comes from Boletus rufocinnamomeus, assembly GCA_038092675.1. Classification (NCBI taxonomy): domain Eukaryota; kingdom Fungi; phylum Basidiomycota; class Agaricomycetes; order Boletales; family Boletaceae; genus Boletus; species Boletus rufocinnamomeus. The sequence continues at coordinate 148 of JBBPQV010000838.1, read as the reverse complement.
TAAGGCTACCAGTGTTTCAAACCGTCGAACATCATCACTCTCTGGCCATGTCACTGTTTGGGTCATCCGAGCTCGCCCGAGGCTCGCACTTGTGGTGTAGCGGCTCACCTCACCTATGCACAAGCGCACTTTAGACTGATGAAACCTT